>CM060201.1:8103454-8122658 GCA_030562195.1 Nipponacmea schrenckii
GAAGTTGATGCAAAGATTATTGGAAGGGAAGGTTGCGCTAAAATATTTCAAAGAGAAGGGGGTGCTCAGAGATCTCAAAAAGAAGCTGATGATCAAGTGACTTTTGCTAGCTACAGATCAAGTGAAATGTCTCAGGAAATAAAACAAAAGAAAAAAAGCTTAAGAGAAAAATGTAAAGCAATTAAAGAATACATCACATTCACGAAAAACCATCGAAGCGCGAAAGTAAGTGCATGTGATTACGACACCACGGAGAATATTTTTGATGCAGAGGAAAAGTAGGTAAGAATCATTTACAATGGTTTTGTTATTTATTTATTTTGTTGTTTACAAGTGCAATTTATCGTAATATTTCAATTGTTATATTATATCATGGTAATATTCCGAAATATTCCGAATTTATCGTGTTAGCTATATATAATGGTAATATTTAAATTTGTATATAACAAGGTAGTATTTCAATTGCTATATATATCATGGTACTATTTGAAATGTTATGGTAGTACATGTATTTGAATTGCTACGTAGCATGGCAATATTCCAAATGATATTTAACATGGTAGCTATATATCATGGTAATATTCCAATTATTATTTAACATGGTATCTATGTATCATGGTAATATTCCAATTGTTATTTAACATGGTAGCTATGTATCATGGTAATATTCCAATTGTTATTTAACATGGTAACTACATATCATGGTAATATTCAAATTGTTATTTAACTTGGTAGCTATATATCAGGGTAATATTCCAAGTGTTATTTAACATGGTAGCTATATATCATGGTAATATTCAAATTGTTATTTAACTTGGTAGCTATATATCAGGGTAATATTCCAAGTGTTATTTAACTTGGTAGCTATATATATCATGGTAATATTTCAATTGTTATTTAGCATCGTAGCTATATATCATAGTAATATTCCAATTGTTATTCTGCATCGTATCCAAATTGTTAAACTCATAATAATACAATGTTTTTCAATTGTTATTATTATGCAAGTTTGGTCGACAATAATTAGATATTTGTTCTTTCTTTTCAGATGGTATGGAAAATAAATTCAGAAAAATATTTGACAGAGGATGACTATATTTATACCAGAATTCTGGCCGACATAATCATCAATAATTCCAGACATTTTACCAATGTATTACATTATTAAATAAGTACTTGTACTATATTTTTACCTATCTATATATACAATGTGTGGTGGGTGGGGTGATTGACAAACCAACAAGCAATATATGTGTACACTTGTTAGCTGGTTTGCTAAATTACCCACCCACCACACATGCACGGGAAGTGTTCGGGGTCAAAATACTATTTTGAAGAAGCGCCTAGGGGGCCGTAACAGTAAAGTGCTTTACTTTTTTTTAGAATTATGTGTGGGATAATCAATTTGATTAAGATGAAAAGTAACTTGACTTAAATTATATAAACCAATATTATCATAGCAGTACTTTAAATCTGAAATACACAATATTAATTTTCTTTATATTTTAATGTGGAATCTTAACATAATAATATACACTACATAGAACATTGACATTAGGTTAAATTCAAGTCACCACATTTGATGATGTAAGTTAATTTTCTTTTCTGAACGGGAACTAACCGTAACAAATTGAGAACTAACCGTAACAAATTGTAATCTAAATAAAACAAAGCAGGAACAACCTGCTGGTATCCTTAGATAAATCGTAACATATCTTGCATGAAATAACAAACAAAAATTACATACATAGTTGCCAACTCGTAATCAACAGCAAGGATCATTCGAGTTATTACATATATTTATAGCAAAACAATTTACGAGTCGTCGCTACAAGCAGATTACAGGTTTGTACATTTATTGTTGTAAATTTCTCTTTTTTTTTTGCAAAGTATCGTAAGAAGTGTCATTGAGGTAAAAGCAGTGTTAAAAATCAGTGTTGACCGTGATCTAGATAACATTATCACCCGTGAAAATTAAAATACGCCTATTCGTTTTCTGTATATAACTAACCATATTTAAATTAATGATTTTTTTCCCAGAAAATTAATTGACTTGTTTAAATTCAAAAAACGTTTCGAGCTAAAAGATGTCCAAGTGCTGTTAAGTATTGTATGTTAAGTAAAGAGTATACTTCACTTCACACTTGTCAGGTTTACAACAACTTAGAATGGGCAAACCGTACATTGTGTTAATTTCAGAATGTTTTATAGTATTAATAATAATAAGCAAATATGTGGGCATCGATAAATCCCGCACTTACAATAAAGAAAGTTGTAAAGAATTCCGGTTCTACTTCGTCAAAGAAATGGTGCCTTATAAAACTATGTGATAACAATCATGTATGAATAAAAACGACACTTTCAAAAGTAGGCACATTACTAGTGTAGCCTTATAAGGCTTTGATATATAGATATTCGGCGAGAACAGCTGCATTTATAGAAATTCCATGGACTTGGAGTGGGGAAATACCATAGAAAATATATTTATGTAGTTAACAAGCGGACTCGGGATGCTTAATTTTGGAACAGAACCGGAAAGTAAAACCAAATTTTAAAGAACAAGCGCTCCTCAAGCTGAAGTTATACCAGGTGTAGGAGCTGAGCCTAGTAGAAAGTATCGGTCAATAAAATTATGTCAAATTTACGTCAATTCCTTATCTCTTTTTGAAAAATATTTGGTAAATGCGTTCTCTTTTTAAATCTGTATTGAAGTTTAATCTCCTCAGTGAACGAAAAAGACTCTAGGGAAATTAACGCCTTGTGAAACCGTTTAGAAACATGAACTAATTAGAAAGTGCCTTTAATCACGTCTGTAATAAACTAGATACTGTCCATCCCATTATAAATATAAACTCGTTTATCAATTTCTACTATTGAAATCTGGACAAGCCCATAAGATACGATAGATCCCAGGAAATATAAGTATTGTCAAGGAACACTGAACTTGTCAATAATATCTACATCCAATATTCACATGAATCTCTGATAATCAGAGCTTTATACAATAGACCAGCCAAGATTTCTCTTCATAATCAACTGAATCATATTTCTGTGCGACTTATAAAACTTGGTATTATTTCACCTGAGGAGTAATTAGTCATTAAATTAATTTTTTTTATGGATATCATCAAAACAATACAGTCTAATTATCCAACGGTTACTGGTAAATTAGTCAATGCTCATCAACCAGCGTAATTGAGTTACAACAAATATTGCTCACAGGTATTGTTTTTGGAGTTTTCGATTAAAGTTGTATCATTAATCCTGAGGGGGGGGGGGATTGGCCAATACCCAGCCCTCTGTATTTTTTCTTGCCACCTCCTGGAAAATTTTTGATTCATGTTCAGTCAGAGAACGTTGTTTGTCCTGTTTTCATTTACAATGGGTTTCATCCTAGGGTGATAATTAACAATTCAGCAACTTTGTCCAAATCTGTAGAGAATTGTGCTTTCTAGGGGTTGAAGAGATAAATATAATTTTTCTATGTAAACTGTATTTGAATTGTAGACGTATTTTGTATATCAACATTTTGAAATATATAATGTCATTTAATGTAATTGTGTTTTTATCTTTCATTCACAGAGCATTCATTTGGTTGAATATTTGAATGACCTAGAACATTACTGTACAGTATAACAGTTTCTATCAAACTGACAATACTTTTCTGTTAAACTCATATATAATATACCCAGCCAATATACTTAACCCCAACCTGTAGAGCTAATAATATTCTATGGGGCTTTATAGGCTGGTGGGTGACCCCGACCTAAACTAAAATGTTCATAAACTGTATTAATTTATAACGATTAATGTGATTAATTGATCTTAAGTTGATTTATATCCCAAACCATACCGCTTAATTAAACCTCTCCACTAAGACATTCTTGATGTGATGCATAGTCTTTTCTTAAACAACGTGTACTTTAAAACCGCACTATCAACATATTTATAATAAAAAAAAAACTATTGACAATAAAACAGAATCGAAATACTGTGGGGTCTTTCATGGACGTACCCTGGACGTGAGTTCTAATTTGCGTGTGAAAGTTCGATGACCTTGAATAAGTCTTCTTCACTCACAATTCCAGTCCAGTAAATGGGTACGGATAATCCGGGAAGATCAATGTCAAGAGGTTTGGCCAAGGACCAGCTGGTAGAAAGGATCCCTGTCACGGCGGACTTGTGGATAAGTTGTTATCCTTGTAAAATATAGCTGTTTCTTTCTTTCTTTTCTTTAAGACATGCAAGTTTCATTTATTAGAGAATAAGCTTAAAATTTACTTATAGTAAACTATTTCAAACATTTTAATCTCGAGTGGGAAAAGGATCATAAAGGTTGAAAAGCACTGATGTAGTTGTGATTAAAAAATTGGTAGTTTATTGGAATTTCAAATTCCAATAGATGAAATCTACTTAATTTGGAATTAATTTTCGTATTAAATGTTAGCTTTGTTTTAAAATAATAAATAAGCGTCGTAAAAGCTTTATGACGTCATAGACGATTTATATTATTCTGGATAACGTCTTGAAGACAAACAGAAGCAATATAACAGCGCTTAGCAAATTTTAGCAATTTTAAAGACATTTTGACATTTGTTAAAGAGAATTGATAAATTTACGTCGAGAACTGCTTGGGAAGTTTACGAAGGTAAACAATTTTCTAATTATAGATACAGGATGCTGAAGGGTTGTTGGTGCTGCGTTCAGGAGAGTGTCAACAGGTTTGACATTATCGACCCTCGTTTAAAAAACAGTTCCGATGAACCAACTAGTTCCAATGAACCAACTTGTTCTAATGAACTAAATAGTACTTGTACCATGATGGTGGTATCAGAATTCACCGATACATTCATGTCTTGTAAGAGTACAGATACTGTAAAGGAATTAACTTATTCTTTTGTCAACGGCGTACATATTCCTAAATTAAACCTATCATGGCTATATGAAGAAGACAGTCTACTAGAAGAAAGAAGCAGTCGTAAGGATGCAAAAGAACACAGGACAGAATATTCTGAGAATTACAAATTGAAACTAGAATATAACGAGAATTCAACACAGAGCATCAACTATACTGAAAATTCAGAACGAGTGTATGGTAAGAACAAAGGATATGTAGAGGAATCAACTTATATTATTGTCAATGGAGTCCATATTCCCAAATTAAACTTATCATGGCTATATGGACAAGACAATCTACTAAAAGAAGGAAACAGTCGTAAGGATGCAAAAGAACACAGGACAGAATATTCTGAGAATTCCAAATTGAAACTAGAATATAACGAGAATTCGGAAAGAGTGTATGGTAAGAACAAAGGATATGTAGAGGAATCAACTTATATTATTGTCAATGAAGTCCATATTCCTAAATTAAACTTATCTTGGCTAAATGAAGAAGACAGACAACTAGAAGAAAGGGACAGGCCTCGTCAACAGAATCAACTTCGTCTTGCTTGTAGTAAAGAAGGAAAAGGTTCCCAAGAGAAGAACATAAAAGAAGATAGAGCCGTCCCAGAACAGAATACTGAAACTTTAAGAGTAAATCTAATGGTTGATCTTAGTAAAACAGGGTGTTTTGATTCAACTACATCTTTGTCAACAGATCACCTTGTAGCCCCAAAAACAGATATTGAGGAACACAAAGCAAATAATCCTAAAGTTAGAGCTACTTCGAATGATAAGTCTAAAATGACTTCTAAGATAAGGCAATGGGACACTATGGAAAATCTCGAACCAGCCTCAGAATTAAATGAATTTATAAGAAAGAATTTTGGTTTAGTAAGAGAAGAGAGAAGAAGAGCTTTATTTGATTATGTTTTACAATCGGTATCTAAGGAAGAATACTTTCATAAAATTGAAAGATTAAGAGTATTAGCAATGTCGCTAATGTCGAAAACAATGCTGCATCAACAACACAACCCAGAACAGAACACAAATATCGAATCAAGACAGATAACACCCAATAGTCAACGATTTTCTTTAATCAAATCACCAAAAGACAAACTTGAAGAATATGTAACCGTCAAAGGTGAAAAGCAATTGACACGAATGTTACATCCATTTTCAAAGAAAGATTCTCATAAGATCAATTCTAAAACCTTAGCTCGGTCACCAAAAGAGAATCAAAGAACAACCATCGAAGAGTCGGTTCCACAACCTTCATTTAGGTCACCAAAGAAGGTGCTGCTTCCTCGGACGATAAAAGAACTAAAAATTACAAACACAGAACTAAGAAATAAAGTTCAAAAGACAGATTACTCAATATTCCTGGCAAGCTCAGTCTCAAAAGATTTCCAGACGAGCCTTGAAAGTAATAAACTTAAACATGCAAAGATACTTGATAGAGAAGTTGATGCAAAGATTATTGGAAGGGAAGGTGGCGCTAAAATATTTCAAAGAGAAGGGGATGCTCAGAGATCTCAAAAAGAAGCTGATGATCAAGTGACTTTTGCTAGTTACAGATTAAGTGAAATGTCTCAGGAAACAAAACAAAAGAAAAAAACCTTAAGAGAAAAATGTAAAGCAATTAAAGAATACATCACATTCACGAAAAACCGTCGAAGCGCAAAAGTAAGTGCATGTGATTACGACACCACGGAGAATATTTTTGATGCAGAGGAAAAGTAGGTAAGAATCATTTACAATGGTTTTGTTATTTATTAGATTTCACAATCTACAGATTGTGAAATCTATTGTTTTCGTTAAGATTATTATTTTTTTTTTTTTTTTTTTTATTATTATTATTATTCTTCCGTATTTTCCAAAGCTTATATCTCCGAAACTGCTGCATGGGATTGATTTAAATTTTTTGTGTAGAATCTTATAAACATGTATTAATAAATGAATGCTATTTGAAGGCTCAGGTGTCAACGGAAGCGCCGCCATTTTGAATTGAAATTTAGGCCCATTTTTTGTATCTCGAAAACTATAAATCCGATCGTTTTGAAATTTACAGTATAGATTCTTATTAAAAGTCGGGGGAAAATGGCGAAAAAATTTTGTCGATATCATTTAACCGGAAGCCGCCATCTTGAATTGAAATTTAGCCTTGACTTCATTCAAAAGCCTAAGGCTCCGAGGATTATGGACCGATTTTGAAATTTTTTTCTGATTATCAATCTAGAAGGCAATGCGGAAAATTCCTTGGGAACAGATTTTCAATTTTTTGATTTTCAAGATGGCCGCCGATTAAGGCCTAATTTTTTCATCTCGAAAACTATTGATCCGATCGTTTTGAAATTTACAGTATAGATTCATATAAAAAATCTGGGGAAATTGGCGAAAAGATTTTGCCGATATCATTCAACCGGACGCCGCCATGTTGAATCGAAATTTAGCCTTGACGCCATTCAAAAGCCTCGGGCTCTGAGGAATATGGACCGATTTTGAATATTTTTTCGGATTATCAATCTAGAAAACAATGCGGAAAAGTCTGTGCAAGTAGATTTTCAATATATTTTATTTCCAAGATGGCCGCAGATTAAGGCCTAATTTTTTTATCTTGAAAACTATTGATCCGATCGTTTTGAAATTCAAAGTATATGTTCATATTAAAAATCGGGCGAGTATGGCGAAAAAAATTTTGTCGATATCATCAAATCGGAAGTCGCCATCTTAAATTAGCTTTGACGCCAAAGTCTAAGACTGTGAGGATTATAATCTGGCGTCTTATGCAGTTGTACATCACTTAATGCTTGTCAAGTAACTTAAACTTGTCGATATTATCTACGTATACATTAAATACTCGTCAAATAAATAATCATATTTACATATCTATTCAAGACAGCATCATGAAACGATGAAGCCGCCATCTTGAAATGAAATTTAGCCTTGATGCCATTCAAAAGCCTAAGGCTCTGAGGATTATGGACCGATTTTGAATTTTTTTTCTGATTATCAATCTAGAAAACAATACGGATAATTCCCTAGGGAACAGATTTTCAATTTTTTGGTTTCCAAGATGGCCGCCGATTAAGGCCTAATTTTTTTATTTCGAAAACTATCCATCCGATCGTTTTGAAATTTACAGTATAGATTCTTATAAAAAATCAGGGGAAATTGGCGAAAAAATTTTGTCGATATCATTCAACCGGAAGCCGCCATCTTGAATTGAAATTTAGCCTTCACGCCATTCAAAAAAGGATCTGAGGATTATGGACCGATTTTGAAAATTTTTCTGATCACCAATCTAGAAAACATTTCCCGAAATTCTGTGGAAGTAGATTTTCAATATTTTTTATTTCCAAGATGGCCGCCGATTAAGGCCTAAATAAATAACTATATTTACATATCTATTCATGACAGCATCATGGAATGATTTAGCCGTCACCTTAAATTGAAATAGCCGTAACACAATTCAAAAGCCGAAGTTTATATATATCTAAATATTCATTTACTATAATAGGCCTACATGTTTACAAACCGTCTCTAATTGTGATACATAACATTTTAGATTATCATTATATTCATCCATTCTATATTATAATATAGGTATACTTTCTATCGATAAAAGATTTAAAGGACAGCTTTCCTTTTTTGATCTTGTAGCTACAATATTTAGTGGTGTGCTTAGAGTGTATTTGAAGTACGGAAGCCGCCATATTGAATTGAAATTTAGCCTTAACATAATGAAAAAAGCCCAAGGCTTCAAGACTTATGAACTGAATTTTTTTTTTTTTTTGGATATTTAATCTATAACATATATAGTTATAAAAAATTTCAGTCTTGGTAAACAATATCACCATCATATAAATAGAGCTGTAACAGTAATTCGTCTATTAGATTTTATAGCTGACCAAATTACAAATTTTACATGGGAATTTGGAAGACGGTAACTCCTGCAAGAAACAAATATTATATATCGTTTTGATGTTAACCTACAATTTCGACTTTCGAGTAGAGTAACATCACAAACAAAATTGAACAAATTGCTATATTTGTTAAGTATCAACGATTCTACTCATTTCGGCTTTTTTCTGGAGTAGAAAAATGGATCTAATAACAAATTACTTTTTTTTTATCTTTATTTTAAACACTTAGCTACCAATTTAGTTCATACATTAATTCCTTTATGAAATCTAGATTCAATCAATCTATATTCAAATTGCAAAATAGGATGTATGTGATGCTACTATTTGGATGTTTGGATGTTATATATATTTGCATGCCGTTAAGTTAAAAGTATTTATTGCTCTTTCTTTACGTTTTTTTTATTGTATACATTTTTGAATTTCTGCTACTATTTGGATGTTTGCATGCCGTTAAGTTAATAGTATTTAGTGCTCTTTCGTTTCGTTTTTTTATTGTATACATTTTTGAATTTCTGCTACTATTTGGATGTTTGGAGTATAATAAAGATAATTATAATTCCCTTGCTTATCGTTAATTTATATATATATATATATATTTAGACCCCTAATACCCATACAAATCGATCTCGAAATGTTCTTGTTTGTCGATATTTTAAAACCGGAATTCGCCATCTCGAATTAAAAGGACTGGTTGTGAAATCACAGCACTGATCAAGATCAGTTCTAGTTAGATTTCACAATCTTCAGATTGTGAAATCTATTGTTTTCGTTAAGATTATTATTAGATTTCACAATCTACAGATTGTGAAATCTATTGTTTTCGTTAAGATTATTATTTTTTTTTTTTTTTTTTTTTATTATTATTATTATTCTTCCGTATTTTCCAAAGCTTATATCTCCGAAACTGCTGCATGGGATTGATTTAAATTTTTTGTGTAGAATCTTATAAACATGTATTAATAAATGAATGCTATTTGAAGGCTCAGGTGTCAACGAAGCGCCGCCATTTTGAATTGAAATTTAGGCCCATTTTTTGTATCTCGAAAACTATAAATCCGATCGTTTTGAAATTTACAGTATAGATTCTTATTAAAAGTCGGGGGAAAATGGCGAAAAAATTTTGTCGATATCATTTAACCGGAAGCCGCCATCTTGAATTGAAATTTAGCCTTGACTTCATTCAAAAGCCTAAGGCTCCGAGGATTATGGACCGATTTTGAAATTTTTTTCTGATTATCAATCTAGAAGGCAATGCGGAAAATTCCTTGGGAACAGATTTTCAATTTTTTGATTTTCAAGATGGCCGCCGATTAAGGCCTAATTTTTTCATCTCGAAAACTATTGATCCGATCGTTTTGAAATTTACAGTATAGATTCATATAAAAAATCTGGGGAAATTGGCGAAAAGATTTTGCCGATATCATTCAACCGGAAGCCGCCATGTTGAATCGAAATTTAGCCTTGACGCCATTCAAAAGCCTCGGGCTCTGAGGAATATGGGACCGATTTTGAATATTTTTTCGGATTATCAATCTAGAAAACAATGCGGAAAAGTCTGTGCAAGTAGATTTTCAATATATTTTATTTCCAAGATGGCCGCAGATTAAGGCCTAATTTTTTTATCTTGAAAACTATTGATCCGATCGTTTTGAAATTCAAAGTATATGTTCATATTAAAAATCGGGCGAGTATGGCGAAAATATTTTGTCGATATCATCAAATCGGAAGTCGCCATCTTAAATTAAAATTTAGCTTTGACGCCAAAGTCTAAGACTGTGAGGATTATAATCTGGCGTCTTATGCAGTTGTACATCACTTAATGCTTGTCAAGTAACTTAAACTTGCCGATATTATCTACGTATACATTAAATACTCGTCAAATAAATAATCATATTTACATATCTATTCAAGACAGCATCATGAAACGATATTAAGGACGAATTGTTCGTTTCAATTGTGAAATCACAGCACTGATCAAGATCAGTTCTAGTTTTTTTTATTATTATTCTTCCGTATTTTCCAAAGCTTATTTCTCCGAAACTTGTCTTTGAAATTGATTGAAATTTTTTGTGTAGAATCTTATTAACATGTATTAATAAATGCAAGCTATTTGAAGGCTCAGGTATCAACGGAAGCGCCGCCATTTTTAATTGAAATTTAGGCCTATTTTTTATATCTCGAAAACTATAGATCCGATCGTTTTGAAATTTACGGTATAGATTCTTATTAAAAGTGGGGGGAAAATGGCGAAATAATTTGGTCGATATCATTTAACCGAAAGCCGCCATCTTGAATTGAAATTTAGCCTTGACGTCATTCAAAAGCCTAAGGCTCCGAGGATTATGGACCGATTTTAATTTTTTTTTCGGATTAACAATCTAGAAAACAATACGAAAAATTCCTTGGGAACAGATTTTCAATTTTTTGGTTTCCAAGATGGCCGCCGATTAAGGCCTAATTTTTATATCTCGAAAACTATTGATCCGATCGTTTTTGAAATTTACAGTATAGATTCATATTCAATATCGGGGGAAATTGGCGAAAAGATTTTGTCAATATCATTCAAACGGAAGCCGCCATCTTGAATTGAAATTTAGCCTTGACGCCATTCAAAAGCCTAAGGCTCTGAGGATTATGGACCGATGTTGATTTTTTTCTTCTGATTATCAATCTAGAAAACAATACGGGACAATTCTGTTATGTCAATAAAACATTTAAAGAGCACTAAAATAAAAATATAAAATCAAGAAGGAAAAAACATCTACCAATAAAAACAATGAAAATATTTACAAGTACAAATCGCAAAACCCGAAATCATATATAATTTTGTATCGACATCTTCAAATATTTAATTGTATAATGGTATCATTTTTAGAGATGGAGATAAATTTAAGGTCAGAACAGAACTCAACATAAAAATGGACACGCAAATCGTGAAAGCATAAATGATTTCAAACAAACAGCGTCCAATTGTATTCAAAGTACTTGAAATGGATTTCGATATACGTAAGTTCCAAAATTGGCTTACTGCCTAAATAGACAATCATTAAATTCTGTTTCAATTTGAATCTGGTATTTAGTTGACAGTAAATGCATATGTCCTGGTAATCGAATTCTGTTCGCAAATTTTAATAATAAAAGATAAACATTACCTTGATGTTGAAGAATCCATTATAGTCCTTATAAGTAAAGCGTGCACAATGTATATAGCAAAGACGAATGATAAAACAGGTAGTGAAGCAGCTTTTTTTATAAGATTCTAGGGCAGATTTGGCGCCAATTTAATTTTTGGTAAGAATAGAACTAAGATTAATGCCTTGAGTTTATTGTTTAATTATAGTCCGAGTTTAGTGTCAGTTCCAAGATCAAAGGGTTAATAACCATAAAATAACTTCAAAATCCCATAAAATAATCAAACCAAACTTGTTCTCAAGTTTAATCTATATTGTTATCAAAACATACTAACCGACTCTTTCAGCTAATAATTTTCTTTCAAGGTCAAGAAAAATAATTTACCAAATATACTTATAAACTTCTTCTATCTCTGATACTTTTTTCTGTTCATAATTAACTACATTTATCTTAACTTCATATATTTGTATCTGTTTATATATATTTAAATATTCATTTACTATATATACATGTTTACAAACCTTCTCTTTTTTTTGTGATACACATTTTACGTATATCATATATTCATCCATTCTATATTATTATATACGTATACGGACCAATTTAAGTGATGTACTTTCTATTGATAAATGATTTAAAGGACAGCTTTCCTTTTTTATACGCCCACATCAAAATGTAATCTTTGGTATCATAAAATCTCGGTTCCTTTCAAAAACCAGCTTTCTGACTTTCACGGTTGGTGAGTTTTGCCCTCTAACATATAGAAAATCTGTCAAATTCAACTTGTGGGTGCAATAGAGGCTACAGTTTTTATCTGATCTTTACAAAACTTGGTATGTGTCTTTGGTATCATAAAATCTTGGTTCCTTTCGAAAACCAGCTTTCTGACTTTTACGGTTGGTGAGTTTTGGCCTCTAACATAGCGAAAAATCTGTCAAATTCAACTTATGGGTGCGATAAATTTTTATCCAATCTTTACAAAACTTGGTATGTATCATAAAATCTGGGTTCCCTTTGAAAACTAGCTTCCTGACTTTTACGGTTGGTGAAATATGCCCCCTTACTTAGTGAAAATTTGTCAAATTTAGCTTTTTGGTGGAAGGCTTTTGGGTGGAATACAGGTTATGGTATTTATCCGATCTTTATGAAACTTGGTATGGGTCTTTCTCATCAAAAAAATCTTAGTTACTTTGAAAAACAACATCGTGACTGTGGTTCACGAGCTGTGCCTCGGCCCCCTCCTTGTCAAATTCACCTTGTGGGTGCGATACAGACTACAATTTTCATCAAATCTTTATGAAACTTGGTATGTGTCTCTGTTAATATAAAAACTCTAATCCTTTCAAACCAGCTTTTCTGTTAGCGAATTAACTCTTTTGAAAAGTACAATATATAAATAGTATAAGTATTCAACTATTATTTTGCTGTTGGTGTTTGCTCATACAAACGCATTTGCTGCTGGTGCGCGTATTGCCTTTTGGGCGTCCGCTCGTTTGATCTTGTAGCTACAATATTTAGTGGTGTGCTTAGAGTGTATTTGAAGTGAAATCTCAGTATTGATCTATCAATTCTAGTTGCAGTGCGTTCTTCGAACGCACTGCTTTGTTTTCGAAATGACTATTTTTTTTTTTTTGTCTCTTTCTGGTCACGCTCCCCAGCCATAACTGCAAATGTCTTACACAATCTGGCGTGATATTGTGACGTAATTTAGTGCTCGTTGTTGTTTAAATGTAAAATGACGCATTTTTGTTCTACCGGAAATGACGTAGAACGTCACAAATTTTATTTTTGTTTACTAACTCACGGCTCGTTTTTTTATCCAATCTGGTTCGGACTTTTTTTATTTACTACTTATAACTTAGATTTACATAATAGCAGTTTAAAAATTTTGAAATTTTTACTTTTGTTGCTGACTTTTGAATTTTAAAATTTAACACTTTTTCTAACTTTCGCAATTTTGATTAGATCGAAATCAAAATTTGCAGTTAGATAAACATTTTTCTTGTGAAGAAAAATCTGTTTTCAAAATGTCGACATCACTTCCGGTTTCGGCGTCATACGTCGCTAAACTTCGAATTTTCACTTCCGGAATTCTAAAGATATTTGAATTTTGTTTTTTGCAATTAGTTACTATTAACCCATAATGATTTTATAATTAACAAAAATTGAACCGGAGTAACAGATCAGTCGCCATCATTAAACCACTTACTTTTGTAAAGTGAAAAATTGGGCCTTAGGGGTTAATCGGACAATTGTAATTTTGATGTCTATGAAATCTTCAATCGATTGCTAACAATTCTTAGGAAGCCGAATTTTGAATTTCGATTTAGCTTACTTTTCATTTCCGGTTCTTTTTTTTCACTCAGTGCCTAATTTTCCAACGTTCATATATCGTGACCTTGACCTTTGGTGACCATGTGACCTGCACAAAAGTTGTTGCCCTTGTCGAGATTTATCCATTGATGTCTTCATTTGTGTTGTGCAATGTCAACTTCCGGTTTTACAGCCATTTGAAAATTGCACTTTTTAACTTCGAAGAGCTCTGTCACGTGACCTAATTTACATACGTCAAAATTTCTTTTATGTCCTTATTACGCGTAATTTATTCTTTCCAATGGTGTATAACACTTTATATTTTGATCAAAATTGCGCTTTTTAATATTTGAAAATTTTGTTCTTAGTTCTATATTAATTGTGCGTGATTTATGAAAAAGCACGTGTTTTTTTGAAGTTACGTCTTATTTTTTCACAAAAATTGGTAGATGAGTAGACAAAAAATTATCATTAAAGATTCCGATAAAACATTTTCCGAAATTAGCCGGAAACGTCCGAAAATGACCAAAAAATGTAGAAGATCATAGAAATCGGAATTTTCGGATTAAATTTTTGCACAAACTTACAATTTTATTATTCCACAGAATTAGTACCATCAATATCTTCATTTCTTCAAAAATACTACTCGTCCGCCATTTTTAATCCTATTTTTTTCAGACTTGTTTTAAAATATAATTTGGATAATTATCTAGGTCCTCTAGTTGCATATTTTTCAATTTCAAATTTGTCTTTGGACCAGGTCCTGCCAAAGTTTTTCAAAACTGACTTCCGTTTGAAAGTTCATAACTTTTGAACTCTACCATATGCATCCTTTTGATCTCAAAACAACATCACCAGAGAGGCACTGGACTGGAATCCCCAAGGGCATAGAAGACAAGGACGACCTTTACATAGCTTGAAAAGAATAAGACTGAAAGAGCTAGGAAGGATTGGCAAGACCTGGAATGAAGCAAAAAGAACAGCTCATAACAGAGTGAGATGGAGAATGTCTGTAGCAGCCCTATTCTCCGCAAGGAACGAAGAGGACTAACTTACTAATATGCATCCTTTATTTTTCTGCAAAATCATCTTCATTGGCTAAAGGTTCATATGATACCTTGATTTCTAATTTTAGTAAAGAACATTTGGATTAATAGGGATCCAAAAATTGGTAATTTGCATATTTCTCGTATCTTCAGATGGTTATATCTCATGAACAAGACTCTTGGCAACATTCTAATTGTGATTTTCACCAGCTTTCTAACAATATCTTTATTTTAGCTATAGACCGAAAACTGATGAAAATACGCCTAGTAGAAAATAAACGATTTTAACATTCATATTTTTTTATATTTAGTTCTATTTAACTTAAAAACAAAATTCGAACAGATTTATAATGTGCAAATTCCCAGCTTTCAAGCAATATATAAATCAATATGTATAAATAAAAATTCCGAAAAGTTTTAAGAATAAAATTACACTCTAATTAAACAGATATAAATAAACAGGTCATAAAGTCTGACTGTGTTAATTTCTTATCTTTTGGTCAAGACACAAATTTTGACATTTCCAGTTAAAGTATCACAACCAATCAAAACAAGTCATTAGACTTTGTGGGCGTGGTTAAGCCCAGATATTTTACATCACTGTGTGTATTTTTCTTTCAATCGAAATAGGGTCTCGGAGGATCAGTCAATATGTGTTATTTTGATGGACATGTATATAGAATCTATAACCGATTGCCGAAATTTATATGGAAACTGATTTTTGAATTTTTAATTTGATTTTGATTTAATTACGATTAAAAATTATAAAAACTTCGAAGGTGTATATTGTGACGTTGACCTTTGGCGATCTTTATACCTGTACATGATAGTTCTATCCAATGACATATTAAGCCTTATAGCAAAATGTAAACTTTCGATTTATCGGCATTTAAAAATTGCGAATTTTTCCTATAAAACGGTCAATTCACAAATTTTGACATTTCCAGTTGAAGTTTCCAAAACAAGTCAATGGACTTTGTGGGCGTGGTTAAGCCCAGATATTTTTACATCACAAACCTTAATGATTGCCAGTCTACAAACAAACTCAAATGTCACGTGTTAAATCATGAATAAATCATCTCTCCCAATAATCGCAAAATCAATCTACATTCTATCCTTAAATGACAGCCAGGAGACCAACAAATTTTAAATAGCTCTAAAGCTGCAGAACTGTTACAAACAGGTCTAGTTATTCTTTCCAATGGTGTATAACACTTGCTATTTGATCAAAATTGCACGTTTTAAATTTGCAAATTTTGTAATTTCTTCTACACTAACTGTGTGTATTTTTCTTTAAATCGAAATAGGGTCTCGGAAGATAATTCAATTTGTGTTATTTTGATGTACATGTATATAGAATCTATTGCCGAAATATATATGGAAACCGATTTTTGAATTGTTATTTTGATTTTGATTTTTTACGATTAAAAATTAATCCAGTTAAATGATTCAAAGATATTATATATCTTAAATAAAAGGAATGATTGTTCATTTCTCGTTGTGGGCGATGTATGATATGGAATATTTGGAAGGAAATGACAACCTTTAGAATTTTAAATGATATTCTCTTAAGCAAAAATAATGTACAGTTGAGAGGACTAGTGGTATAAGGGACGGAACTCTATAAAATACTCTCTTAAAGATGTAAAGCCGCGCTGTTAATTTGATGGCTCTATGTTATACCATGGCAACTTGCCACAAATTGCAGGATCTAATGTTCCTACTACACCTAAATTAAGATTGATAAATAAATGAATAAACAAATTAAAAGTATCAACGATCTGGAAAGTTAATTTAATCCGAGATCAATTTGTAATCTCAAATAAGGTGTTATGTCCCTTAGACCACAAATTTGTTTTTTCGACGTTTTGTTTTACACACTAATTAAATAGATATAAATGTTACAAGAAGAGTTAAGAAGATAATGTAACAGGGCAAAAAGTCAAATTGTGTTAATTTCTTATCGTTTGGTCAAGACAAATTTTGACATTTCCAGTTTAAGAATCGCACCCAATCAAAACAAGTCATTATACTGAGTAGGCGTGGTTACGTTCTATTTTAAATGACAGCCAGGAGATATAACAAATTCTAAATATCTCGGAAGCTGCACAATTGTTACAAACAGCTCTAGTTACGTATTTCGAATTTGGCGAAAACGTATTGTAATCGTTCGAATTATTTTATTTTATTGTGGGACTTTGCTACCGCAAAGTCCCAGTTTGTTTTCGGTTTGTCTTTTTTTTTTTTTTTTTTTTTTTTTTTTTTTTTTTTTTTTCGAAATTTACACAGGGCACACAGCCTAGGCTGCAATAGTTGCAGCAATTTCACAACTTCTCTACACCTTCTGTTTTGGCGAAGTTTCTATTAAATATAAATTGGAACATTTTTGCAAAACCGGAAGTGCTGCATTGCAACATGTCTATAAAGTCGGTCAATGGCTCTAGGACTCGCATTTTTGGACCGATTTTCGTCGGGTTTGCATTTTTGAAAACTTGAAACAATTTCCAACAAGATAGCAGTTACAAAATTTCGAAATTCGAAAATTCATAGCACACATTTTTTTGCCGTATTTTGCACATTTTAGCAACTTTGCTATTTTTAGACCGATTGATCTGAAAATTTGGGTGCCTTCAAGTGTCACGAATATGAAAACATTGGCAGAGTCAAAATTTTTGCTTCATTTCCGGTTTCAACGTAAAACGGGTTTAAATTTCCGGTTGACCTACTTGTGCTGTAATTGATGTATCGCAACAAAATTTATGTCAATCCTAATTAAATTAGAAGACAAAAAAATGAAGAAGAAAAAATCCGGACCGGACGTGAAACATTGGCCGCCATCTTGAAATGTCACTTTTTTGTAAAACTCAAAATGGGGCCTCTACGGTAAGAGCGATTTGTGTGATGTTTATATTTCTGGAAAGCTTAGTCGATTGCGATCAAAATGTTGGAAATCGATTTTTGAATTTTGCTTTTGCTTTTTTGCAACATCCGGTTGAATTTTTTCGAAGTTTGGGGGCTTATTTCTCTTGACCTTGACCTTTGGTGACCATGACCTTTAGTAGGTCAAAGGTCATTGACCTTGGCTATCAGTTGATACTTTGAACTTTGACCTCCGACGTCTACTTCCGGTTTTATAGCTGCCCGAAAACAGCAAAATTCGCAACTTTGGGCTGCTCTAGAGCGTGACCTAATTAATTTAGAGTGTTAATTTTTTCAGATTCTTAGATTGTTTTTTGTCCTCTTTCCAACGATATATAACAAAAGTTTGTAAAATGAAAATTGAATTTTTTGATTTTTGCAAAGAAAAGTACATTTTGCCGTATTTTCGCTTCCTTGAAATGTATGTGTGTATATCTCGTGATCTATTAGCTGTACAAGCTTCAAATTTTTACTGTGAATATACATTTTGAATATGATTAGATTCCCCTCCAAAAAAACGAGATGGGCGTGGCACATCCGGGTGAAATTCAAATTTACCATTTATATCGGTCAGCGAATTACGGCTGCAGTAAATAACGTTTTTCAAAAAAGTACCTTGATACATATATCTCATTACTTTGGCCAGTTTATCCCAAAAAATCAAATGTTTCTGCCTGTTTGTTGCAATTTTGCGACATTTGCAAAAAATCAGTTTTTTTAGTTTGGGGGCTTATTTCTAGTTACTTTGACCTTTGGTGACCTTGACCTTTACAAGGTCATTGGTCACTGACTTTAGCTATCAGTTGACAATTTGGCATTAGACTTCTGACGTCTATTTCCGGTTTTATAGCTGCTCGAAAGCAGCAAAATTTGCAACGTTGTACTGCTCTAGAGCGTGACCTAATTAATTTAGAGGGTTATTTTTTTCACATTCCGAAGGCGCCTTTTGTCCTCTTTCCAGCGATGCACAACAAAAGTTTTTAAAAT
>CM060201.1:8123158-8152876 GCA_030562195.1 Nipponacmea schrenckii
GCTTCCAGCAATTGCTGATATCGCAAACTAGGTAGTTGCACTTTGGTCGTCGTTGGTAGTGGATTTAGAGTTCGGTAATCAGGTAGGTAGGTAAATGGCGAGTTAACGTTCGCTTCCAGCAATTGCTGATATCGCAAACTAGGTAGTTGCACTCTGGTGGTCGTTGGTAGTGGATTTAGAATCAATTGGATGATTTAGAAAACTGTTGGTTTGGTGGTGGTTTGAGAAATCGTACGATCTGGTCGGAACGAATGTCATGGCGGTGAAACTCGGCCCTGGATAGTGTGGCGTGAGTGATTCAGTCTTCTACATTCTTCCAAAACTCGTTATGATCATGGTGGTTGTTGTTGGTGGTTGTTGTTCGGTAATCAGGTAGGTAGGTAAATGGCGAGTTAACGTTCGCTTCCAGCAATTGCTGATATCGCAAACTAGGTACACTGTAAAAAAAGTCCGTAGTAAAAAGCATTTTGTTCCGTAAATTAACTGATTTTTTCCATAATATAACAGAAAAAAACTGAAAATCCTGTGAAACTACAGAAAAAAGCCGTAATTTTACAGAATTCTCGCACTGTGTGACGGAAAGCTGGAAAAATTACTGACTTAACCGTTTAATTACAGTTTTTCTGTAAATTCACTGACTATATCTGTTAATAAATCAACTATTCCTTCAATTAACTGTTTTTTTATTGTATAAGTACGGTGTAATCAATAATTTAACGGAGTTTTTCCCGCCAAAATTTATTGCGCTTGCGCAGTGTCTTTCATGCAGACGATCGCCACACGTTTAGACAGCAGGACAGTGGATGAGAGCACCTGGTAAGAATTGGGGTTTACTTATCATTCATATTTAATGAGGACATAGACACAATATTTCACCAAATGTAAGTAGACCATTTGTCGTTAATCAACATAATAAAATAGTCAACTCCATAATCTTTTGTTTAGGGCAATAAGAATGGCAGTCAAATGATCAGATATTAGTTGAAAGGGAGTGAAAGTCGACACCGGGCCGACTCTCGAAAGCACTGGCCGTGGCATCAGAATTTGTCTTACCTTGACAGGGATTCAAACCCACGGCACCTAATCGCCTAACAGACGACAATCCATCTCGCTACCGACTAAGCTATTCCACTGCCACAGATATTAGTGTTTCTGCACAGTTATTGCATATGGTCGGCTTAAAACAAACAATGGGATTGAATTATGTTATACTTTCAATTCTATTTTTATTATGCTCTTTTTTAGGTGGAAGCTGATGCCAATTTTCTACCTTCAGCAGTTACGCCATTCATTCAATATAATGGTTTGTTTATTTTATTTTTTTTATCTAAATTTATTTGAAAAAGATGCTTTTTATTATTAAAAATTCTCCTAAACTCCTAATATGGGCAAGAATTTGACATTTTTATGTATTTTAAAAGGTGCTTAGATCAAGGCTACTTGTTTTATTCATAATCATTTGAATGGAACAACATTTCAATGCGCTTCATTTCTTTTACATATCCATTTCAGGGTCTGGATATAGCATTTTTGCAGACAGAGAATTACTAATAAGTGTAGACTCAATGAAAGTGGCTATTTTAGTACATTTTGCAGTTTTTTTTGTTTTTGGGATCTGCTTCCCCAAAAAGAGTACCCTTACACTGGAGGCAATTCAAATGTAAGTCTATTAATCATAAGTTAAAAATATTATGCTGATACTGTTTTTGCAATATACATTTAATCCACAAAGGACCTGTTCTCAGCTTGTCTTATTCTTCAACTTATTTAGATTATAGTCATAAAATCCATGATTATTTTTAAGTTTGTAATACATGTATGTATTAATTGATATATTAACTTTCATTTTGTTGCAATATATGATTATTTATTTATTTATTGCGGGGCAATCGATTTATCGATTGACACGCTTTGATTTTGGTCGGATTATTTTTTTTTTTTTTTTTTTTATTTTTTTTTTTTTTTTTTTTTTTTTTTTTTTTTTTTTTTGGGCAGCTCCACAGCCCAAACCGTAAATGCTACAGTGATCTGGTTTAAAAAATACGATAAGATACGTTCTGGAATCAAAAACGAATATCTAACTTCGAATTTTTGCCAACCCAAAAGTGGCTAATTGCATAATATGCAATTAAGATTTCGTGCTAACTCAGGATCTAATTGTCGGATCGATCTGAAATTTATAGGATATAAAAAGGTCGGCAAAGCAAAATAAAATATATCATCAAAATTTTTTTGTCACTTCCGGTTTTGGCGTGGGGACTTCCGGTTTATTCGACTCAAGTCGGGCGACGCTGCTTCCGCCGTAATATAATAATGTAAAAAAAAACAGTATATATTAGCTATACTTAATAGATTTAATCCCCTGAAAAAAAAAAAAAATTGATTTCAAGTTGCGCATGCGCAGTTCCCCGAGAAAAGCAACTTTTCTTAAAAATTCAATAAGTCCGCCATTTATTAATTGATTTGTATGATTTTGGTGTTTATCGAAATCTTGTTACTTTATTCAAAATTTGTTGGGAACAGAATTTTGATTTTCAAATTTTAAAAAATTTTTTTTTTGGCCGTTTAAATTTTTTTCAAAATTCAAAAATTTATATTTCGTTACCTTGACCTTCAACAACCTTGAAATTTGAAATGTAGAATGTCCTTCACCTCAGCTGTCTATAGATACGCTTATATTTGATGAAAAATATCAACCTTCGGCTTTGTTACTTCCGGTTTCTGCGTGGGGACTTCCGGTTTATTCGACTCAAGTCTGGCGACCCTGTTTCCGCTGTATTTCAAGAATGTAAACAAAAACAGTATTAAATAGATATACTAAATAGATTAAATCCCTTGAAAAGAAAAAAAAAAGATTTTAAGTTGCGCATGCGCAGTTACCCGAGAATAGCAACTTATCTTTAAATTTCAATAAGTCCGCCATTTATTAATTGATTTGTATGATTTTGGGCTCTATCGAAACCTTGTTACTTTATCTAAAATTTGTTGGGAACAGAATTTTGATTTTTAAATTTTAAAAAATTTTTTTTGGCCGTTAGAATTTTTTGAAAATTCAAAATTTTTATCTCGTGACCTTGACATTCAACAACCTTCAAATTTGAAATGTAGAATGTCCTTCACCCCAGCTGTCTATAGATACGCTTAAATTTTTCTTTTTATTTTCGTTTGAATATTTTGAAATATCAAAAGTCTATATAATGTGACCTTGACCTGCAATGACCTTGACATTTACAATGTTCTATGTCCTTGACCTTAGGTATCCATAGATGTGCTGATATTGGTTGAAAAACATAAACTTTATAGCCATCCAGAAATTGACATTTTTGACAACTTTGGACGGCTGTATTTTTTTTCTCTAACTAACACCGAAAGCTGATTTTTTTTCTGATTTTCAATGCCTTTTTCATTCTATTTTCAACGATATATGACAAAAATTCGTTAATGGATGGTTTAATACAAAACTTCAAATTGTTAAATGTGGCAAAATTAAACAAACAATTCTTTTATTTTTGTGAAAATGTGATATATTTAAGGGTTAAGATGATTGACAGGTGTTAAAGAGGGTTATGTAACAATCATGATAAAACTGTTAACTTGAACTTTTGACCCCAAGGTGTGAAATAGTTCAGGTCAGAAACAGATTTACCTGATTATTTAAATTTTTTTAACACTTAAAAAAATAATTTGTTCCAGATTTTTTTGCAAAGTTTTTCTTACAATATTTAAACATATGCCAATTTAGAGCAGTAAATTTTCAATATATTTTACTGTTAGAATTTTTACTGTACCATTAGTAGAAATCTGTTTTTCAACAACAAAACAGCACTTGCCTACGTCACAAGTAGAGACTGGATTACAGCCGCCGTAATTCAATAATGAAAAGAAAAACAGTATTTAATAGATATACTAAATAGATTAAATCCCTTGAAAAGAAAAAAAAATGATTTCAAGTTGCGCATACGCAGTTCCCCGAGAATAGCGACTTTTGTTAAAAATTCAATAATTGATTTGTATGATTTTGGTGTCTATCGAAACCTTGTTACTTTATTAAAAAATTGTTGGGAACAGAATTTTGATTTTCGAATTTAAAAATATTTTTTGGCCATTTTTAATTTTCAATATATCTCGTGACCTTAACCTTCAACAACCTTGAAATTTGAAATGTAGAATGTCCTTCACATCAGTTGTCTATAGATACGCTTATATTTGATGAAAAGTATCAACCTTCGGCTTTGTTACTAACGGTTTGGGCGTGGGGACTTCCAGTTTATTCGACTAAAGTCGGGCGACCGTGTTTCCGCCGTAATTCCAGAATGAAAGAAAAACCAGTATTTAATAGATATACTAAATAAAGAAAAAAGAAAAAAAAATGATTTCGAGTTGCGCATACGCGGTTCCCCGAGAATAGCAACATTTCAAAAAATGTCCGCCATTTATTGATTTGTATGATTTTGGCGTCTATCGAAACCTTTTTACGTTATCTGAAATATGTTGGGAACAGAATTTTGATTTTCGAATTTAATAGTTCTTTTTGGCCGTTTGAATTTTTTGAAAATTCAAAAAACTATGACCTTGACCTTCAAGAACCTTGAAATTTGAAATGTAGAATTTTCTTCATCTGAGCTGTCTATAAATTATATTTGATGAAAAAATTTTCCGGCTTTATAGTCCACTTATATCCGAATTTGAAATTTTGGACGGTTATGCTATACTCGATTTTCTAACGATTAATGACAAGGATTGTTTAATTAACAAATTAATTCGATAAATGTAAGAGATAAAAATGTTTTTATTTTAAAGATCAAAATTTAGTGTTAAGATGATTGACAGGTTATATGAAACAGAGACACAATGACTGATCTAATATTAGTCACGGTCCAACGCACACAGGTATTAAGATGATTGACAGGTGTTATAAATCTGCTCTTGAGACAAACTCCTCAATGAAAATTAGTGTTAGATGGTGATGAGAACAAGGTCTCATAAAAGCACTGGCATGGCTTATTTTCACCATTACTATTTACAGTTTTTATGGAGTTCAATGTAGGTGAACGAAAACTGAAGATTAATAAATAGTAGGAGAAAAAAATTGCGCATGGAGTATATACTCAATCACTACTCATCAATGGACAACAATTAGTATAAACATAAGCATATTTTTTTTTAAGAACAGTTTTATTACACACACAGTTTTTAAATCATAAACATGTATAAGTCATATAAAATAGATAACAATGACATAGACATTTTACATATATACAGTAATGAATAGAATATAGAATGAATGAAAATGAAATAGACATACACAGTCATATATAATACATGAAAATGAAATATATACATATACATTATATAGATAATGAAACGGTTTTCCTTTATTGCATGACATTTTAATGAATCATTTTTACGGTTGCTGTTATTTGTATCACTTCGACTTGTTTTAGGCCTTTGTGGGTTTGTACTATACCCTTTTGTTTTTTTATTGTGCAAACTGATTTTATATACCACTTTGCTTCCTTATTTTCATACCCACTGGAATGTGTTATGTGTTGTACGGGAATGGGGGGTCCCTTTTGTAATAAAATGTTGTTCTGGTATATGGACCTGGGTTGTTTTGTGACGTTTGGGACCCCGTTTCAATTGTGAAATTTGTCCGGTTTGTATTGTGATGTGGTCAGGTCCGTTGTTAAGACCATTTTTATTTAATGTTTTATGCGATGTACGATGCCCCGTGTTTAATGCCATGTTTGATATACAGGGCCCTGTTTTAATAATATGTATGATATACAGGGCCCCGTTTTATTATTAAGTATGATATACAGGGCCCCGTTTTTTGATAATGATATACAGGGCCCCGGTTCAATATTACGTATGATATACAGGGCCCCGTTTTAAGCATATGTATGATTATGATATACAGGGCCACGTTTCAATATTATGTATGATATACAGAGCCCCGTTTTAATTTTATGTATGATATACAGGGCCCCGATTTAATTTTATATAGATTTCAGGGCCCCGTTTTAATTTTATGTATGATTTGCAGGGCCCCGTTTCAATATTATGTATGATATACAGGGCCCCGTTTCAATATTATGTATGATATACAGGGCCCCGTTATTAATCATATGTATGATATACAGGGCCCCGTTATTAATCATATGTATGATATACAGAGCCCCGTTATTAATCATATGTATGATATACAGGGCCCCGTTTCAATGTTATGTATTATATTCAGGGCCCCGTTTTAATGTTATGTATGATATTCAGGGCCCCGTTTTAATTTATAAATGATTTTCAGGGCCCCGTTTTAAGCATAATGTATGATATACAGAGCCCCGTTTTAATTTTATGTATGATATACAGGGGCCCCGTTTTAATTTTATGTATGATTTCAGGGCCCCGTTTTAATATTATGTATGATATACAGGGCCCCGTTTCAATATTATGTATGATATACAGGGCCCCGTTATTAATCATATGTATGATATACAGAGCCCCGTTATTAATCATATGTATGATATACAGGGCCCCCCTTATTAATCATATGTATGATATACAGAGCCCCGTTTTAATTTTATGTATGATATACAGGGCCCCGTTTTAATGTTATGTATTATATTCAGGGCCCCGTTTTAATTTTATGTATGATTTCAGGGCCCCGTTTTAATTTTATGTATGATTTGCAGGGCCCCGTTTCAATATTATGTATGATTTGCAGGGCCCCGTTTCAATATTGTTACTTGTCCCTTGTAAAAAAAACTGTTAAATAAATGGCCATCTCCCTTATTACATTCCAGTATATTTTTTCAGATTTTCTATTATGTATGAATGTGCCATTTCTACTTCAACGTCCTTGAAGTGCCCGTCTATTTATCAAACCGACTTTAAACCTGCATTGAAACGAAAATATGAAACCAAGTTAAAATTGGATTTAAAAGAAAAATATGACACTATACTGAGAACTCAAATGGCACTAAAATATAAGATTGATTTAGCTAGAACTTTAAAAAAGAAATATAGAAATAACCAATTTTTCCAAAATATACTAAAAAAGAAGAGTATTCTGAAATATAAAACAAATAGTGAGCATAGGCTCAAAGTGAAAAATGGCAATAAAAAAAGAAAAGAAAGGAAAATGAAAGAATTAGAAAATATAAAGAATGTCATAGCCAAATTTAAGAAAGACACATCAGAAGGCCCGATCTATGTCTGCTGTGTTTGTAACAGATTACTTTTTAAGAATCAGGTAAAAATATGCAAAGAGCAAATATATGCCAAAAAAAGTAAATATGCACAAAAGATGGCACAAAAATGTATCACTAAAACTTATCTCCATGATTGCAATGTTGATTGTTTAGAAGACTGTTCTTTTTCTGATAACTACAAATCATTATGGATATGTTTTACATGTCACAGGAAACTTCTACAAGGAAAAATGCCAGCGGACGCTGTTGTGAATAATATGAACCCAGGTTCAATTCCAGCACCATTAAGTTGTCTGAATCAAATAGAAAAACATCTGATTTCTAAAAATATTGTCTTTTTAAAACTTGTAAAAGTTTCTCCATTCAACGATAAAAAATTAATGGGAGAAACTGTCTGTGTACCCAGCAACTTGACAGAAATGACTAATTTTTTACCTAGATGTCGAAATGATGACGAATTAATAAGAGTTAAACTAAAGAAAAAACTCAGCCATAAAGGTTTTTATGAATATCAGACCATAACAAAAAATCACATAAAAGATGCATTGAGTTATTTAAAATACAACAATAAGCATTATCATGATGTAATTTTGAACAAAGAGTGGTTACAAGAACAAAGCGATTTTAATCGATTATGCAGCGAAAAGATTTCCCTTTGGAGCGGAATAGCAAAGACGCGACAAATGATTCTAAACTTATGGATGGTGATCCTTGTGATAGTGATGATATGGATTTAGTGGACGAGAACATTGGCAGATATAGTTGTGATTTGCAAACATCATGTTTACAACCAGTGGATATATCGGCCAATATAATGAATAATCCAGATAAAATATTTTCTATTTCTCCTTCAGAAAATAACAGGCCAGTTAGAATATTGATGGATAAATCAAATGAAGCTTGTTCTTTTCCATATCTATTCCCTCAAGGTAACAATACATTCGCCGAAGATCGAGATGTCCGAATCACTTTAGGCAAGTATTTAAAAAATAGACTAACTTCTGTGGATACAAGGTTTGCTTCATGTTCTGAATATTTATTTTATAGTCAATATATTTACGAACTGCAACAAATATTATCAGGTGTGTCAATAGCTCTTAGGAAAGCCAAAATGGGAGGTAATTTAATAACAGCAGACATGTTGACGCAGGATGAACCTTTACAAAATATTCTCAAGGCCGATGTTGGATACGCTTTTATGAAGAATTGTCGTGGTAGTCCTGCCTTTTGGCAAGCAACACAGAAAGATCTTTTCGCCATGATAAGACAATTAGGAACCCCAACTTTTTTTGTATCCTTTAGCTGCAGTGAACTTCGTTTCGAGTCCTTTTTGAGCACAATATTAAAACAGCAAGGATCTAAGGTCAGTGTCGATAAACTTACTTGGATGGAAAAGCGTGAACTCTTAAGGTCAAATCCTGTTACAATAGCTAGACTTTTTGACCAGCGGTTTAAACTGTTTGTAAGAAATGTTCTTCTTTCAAAGGCTAATCCAATAGGCAAAGTCTCAGATTACTTTTTTAGATCTGAAATTCAAGCCAGAGGAGCTATACATATACATGGAATTGTATATATTGCTGGAGCCCCTAAATTAGACGTTGATAATGACACCAGCGTAGTAGAATTTATCGATAAATATATAAGTTGTTCACTTCCTGATGAACAAAATGACCCCGAATTACACGAAATTGTTTCTAATGTCCAGAAACATAGCTCAAAGCATTCAAAATCATGTAGAAAAAACAAAAAAATTTGTAGATTTAACTTTCCAAAACCCCCATCAAACAAAACATTTATTTGTCGTCCTGTTGAAGATCTTAGTAAATCAAAGGACAGCAACATAGATCCTGAAATCGATAAGAATAGACCTGATTCTAAATCCGAAAACCATATGTCTAATGAACAGGCTAAAGCGATTCTTGAATCTATTTGGAAGGAACTGTCTACTCCAGACAGACACCATCAAACATTGTCTAATTTATACGACCACTTAAATATTACCCAGTCAATGTATGAAAAAGCATGCGAAATACTGACAAAAAAGACATATGTTGTTCTCAAACGCTCCCCCAATGAAGCCTGGATAAATCAGTATAATCCTCATTTGCTTCGAGCCTGGAATGCAAATTTAGATATCCAATATGTAACTGATGCGCATGCTTGTGTTGTCTACATTGTGTCATATATTACTAAGGCAGAAAAGGAAATGGGCATGTTATTACGCGAAACTTATAAAGAAGCCAAACAAAATAATCTTGATGCTAAATCTTGTATGCGAAAAATTTCTTCTGCCTACTTACATTCAAGAGAGGTATCTGGTCCTGAAAGCACATTAAGAGTTCTGGGCTTACCTTTAAAACAATTTTCTAGAAAAGTGCAATTTATACCAACCGGAAAAAACAATATTAGAATGACGTTACCTTTGAAAGTCTTACAAAGTCGGGCAAAAGACGGAACATTAAATGATCAAAATATGTTTATGATAAGCATTGTCGATAGATATATAGCCAGACCTAAATCTATACCATTCCATGACATGTGTATTGCTTCCTTTAATTCCGAATATCGACTCTTATCTAAATCAGAAAAACCAAATGTTGATTCAGAAAAAAATCCAGCGTTTGAACTTCAAAATGATCTTGGTTACATAATTAAACGTTCTAGAACTTCGCCAGCTATTGTACGTTACGCGAGATTCTCAGAAACCAAAGATCCAGAAAATTATTATCTAAGTAGCCTTCAGTTATTCTTACCCTATCGTTCTGATTCACAGCTGAAACCACCACCGTTTGATACTTACGAAGAGTTTTATAAGTCAGGACACATCAAATTATCTGGTAAAATCGTACAAGTCCGACAAGTTGTGGAACAGAACAGACGCCGTTTTCAAACTGATATAGATATTGATTCCATATCTGATATACTTGAAAGATGTGGTGATTTTGAGGACGCTTGGGCAAATATTGCCCCAGAAACTGAACAAAACAGAATAGAAACTGAAACATTTAGAGCTGAAAATGATGTAAATGAAGAATATGATGATAATACACCACAAATTCCCGACATATTATGTGATAATAGTCAGAGTAGTAGAGTTCGAACAGAAACTAGTATAAGCACCATTTCGAAAAGTGAGGCCATGCCTTTGCTTAGATCCCTTAATGAAATACAATCTCAGGTTTTTTATGAAGTACGCCAATATTGTTTGGACAAAGTTAATGGAAAAAACCCCGACCCTTTGAGACTCTTTGTTACCGGTTCAGCAGGTACTGGTAAATCCCACCTTATCAAATGTATTCAATATGAAGCATCTAGAATTTTGGCTAAAACGGCAGAAAGTTTAGATGACATAACTGTTCTCTTGACTGCACCAACTGGCGTGAGTGCTTTTAATATTGGTGCGTCAACTATTCACAGTAGTTTCTCAATAAGAAAGGGTTTCTCATTTCCACCATACCAACCATTAGGCCAAGAAACTATAAATACATTAAGATGTAAATACCGCAACTTACAAATTTTTAAATTTTAGACGAGATATCAATGGTGGATCATAAGCTTTTTTGTTACATTCATGGTCGATTGAATCAAATAAAAGGTACAAATGAGGAGTTATTTGGCAATATCTGTGTTATTTGTTTTGGAGACATGTGGCAACTACGACCAGTAAAAGGTAATAGTTTATGCCATGAAAATGTCATTGACCTGTGGAAAGATAATTTTAAACTTGTTGAACTAACTGAAATTATGAGACAAAAAGATGACTTAACCTTTGCACAGGCTTTGAATAGAATTAGACAAAGAAAGAAAAGTGAACCTATGCTTGGTTCAGACATTAAAATGTTTGAGAGTAGGGTAACCGGTAAAGAGGATGACTGTCTGCATATTTTCAGTACAAATCAACAAGTTGATGATTATAATTCAAGAATGATTGATGAAAAATGCCCTAATTCTGTTTCCATTACTGCTTTAGATTATTCAAAAGATGCGAGAACCGGAAAAATGTCACTTAAAAACACATGTGTTAAAGTGACTGATACACCATTAGTGTCAAACTTAAAAATAGGCGTTGGATCAAAAGTTATGTTAGTAATTAATTTAAATGTTGCTGCAGGTTTAATAAACGGAAGTTTCGGTACTGTAACATTCATTCATACTGATCAGAATAATCAAATTAACCAGATATTTGTTAAGTTTGATAATGCAAAAGTTGGAAAATATAAAGAAACTGCGCCACTTCCACCAAATGTTCCACATGGCAGCATTGCAATAGAAAGATATGAAAGCCCTCATGTTAACTACAAAGGGGATATAAGACGTCAATTTCCTTTGCGCCTCGCTTATGCAGTTACTATTCATAAAGTGCAAGGTCTCAGTATTGATAAAGGTGTAATATCACTTGATAAAATATTTCAAGCTGGTCAAGCATATGTTGCTTTAAGCAGAGTTAAAACATTAAAAGGTCTTACAATTCAAGGTTTTGCAGAAAAAAACATATATTGTGATGAAAAAATCGAATCAGCGTTAAGAGCGATGAATAAATTTTTGCAACCAGAAAAGGAAACCTCACCAACTGATACTAATATAATTCTACATAATGTTCAAGGTTTATCTGTTAATATAAAGGATCTACAGAAACACAGAAAAATATTAAGAGGGAATATTATTTGTTTAACAGAAACATGGCTAGATACTTCAATAACTCCGGCAAAACTGAAGTTAAATGGTTTTCGTTTTCACCATCAACCTCGAAGCAGCAGCTATGATACATCTAAAGATCTTGAATTTTTAAAAGAAAAAGGGCACGGAGGAGTTGGAGTATATTATAAGGAAAGCCAAAATTGTAGTATTTTGAAATTGGGAGTTTTGAATATAGAACACATTGCTTTATACATTCAAGATAAAAATATTAACGTGATTGTAATCTACAGGCCGCCTGATTATAGATTAAATTTGTTTCTCCCAATGCTCCAAAGATTATTAGTTGAATTAGAAGAATCTGGCTCAGATTATATTATAATGGGAGATTTCAATCAAAACATATTAGAAGGTCATTTGTCAATAGTGAATTGTTTTAAAACATATGGTTTCCGACAACTTGTCCAGCAATACACTACCGAGGGTGGGACACTCATAGATCATGTTTATATCAGTAAAGACATTCCGTCGCAAAACGTCAAAATTTCAAACGTACCTGTTTATTATAGTTACCACGAGGCTATACAAATAACCATACGGTAATGCTATATTAGATAAAGATTATTTTAATATTGGTTCCTCAACTATTCACAGTAGTTTCTCATTTCCATTAGGCCAAGAAACTATAAATACAATAAATGTAAATACCGCAACCTACAAATTTTAATTGTAGACGAGATATTAATTTTTTTTTTTTTTTTGAGGTGAGAGGAGGGGGGCAGCTCCACAGCCCAACCCGTAAATACTACAGTGTTCTGGTTTAAAAAATACAATAAGATACGTTTTAGAATCAAAAACGAATATCTAACTTCTGATTTTTGCCAACCCGAATGTGGCTAGTTGCATAATTGCAACTAAGATTCGTGCTTACTCAGGGTCTAATTGTCGGATCGAACTGAAATAGATAAGATATAGAAAATACGGCAAAGCAAATAAAAATATATCATCAAAATTTTTTGTCACTTCCGGTCTTGGCGTAGGCGTAAAAATATCAAAATTGCAAGCTAACAGGTTAAAAGTTTCAAAAGGTCCAAAATCAAAGGGATAAATGCGTTGCCACGCTCGGAGGCTGTTCACAGCTCTAGTTAGATTTCACAATCTACAGATTGTGAAATCTATTGTTTTCGTTAAGATTATTATTTTTTTTTTTTTTTTTTTTATTATTATTATTATTCTTCCGTATTTTCCAAAGCTTATATCTCCGAAACTGCTGCATGGGATTGATTTAAATTTTTTGTGTAGAATCTTATAAACATGTATTAATAAATGAATGCTATTTGAAGGCTCAGGTGTCAACGGAAGCGCCGCCATTTTGAATTGAAATTTAGGCCCATTTTTTGTATCTCGAAAACTATAAATCCGATCGTTTTGAAATTTACAGTATAGATTCTTATTAAAAGTCGGGGGAAAATGGCGAAAAAATTTTGTCGATATCATTTAACCGGAAGCCGCCATCTTGAATTGAAATTTAGCCTTGACTTCATTCAAAAGCCTAAGGCTCCGAGGATTATGGACCGATTTTGAAATTTTTTTCTGATTATCAATCTAGAAGGCAATGCGGAAAATTCCTTGGGAACAGATTTTCAATTTTTTGATTTTCAAGATGGCCGCCGATTAAGGCCTAATTTTTTCATCTCGAAAACTATTGATCCGATCGTTTTGAAATTTACAGTATAGATTCATATAAAAAATCTGGGGAAATTGGCGAAAAGATTTTGCCGATATCATTCAACCGGAAGCCGCCATGTTGAATCGAAATTTAGCCTTGACGCCATTCAAAAGCCTCGGGCTCTGAGGAATATGGACCGATTTTGAATATTTTTTCGGATTATCAATCTAGAAAACAATGCGGAAAAGTCTGTGCAAGTAGATTTTCAATATATTTTATTTCCAAGATGGCCGCAGATTAAGGCCTAATTTTTTTATCTTGAAAACTATTGATCCGATCGTTTTGAAATTCAAAGTATATGTTCATATTAAAAATCGGGCGAGTATGGCGAAAAAATATTGTCGATATCATCAAATCGGAAGTCGCCATCTTAAATTAAAATTTAGCTTTGACGCCAAAGTCTAAGACTGTGAGGATTATAATCTGGCGTCTTATGCAGTTGTACATCACTTAATGCTTGTCAAGTAACTTAAACTTGCCGATATTATCTACGTATACATTAAATACTCGTCAAATAAATAATCATATTTACATATCTATTCAAGACAGCATCATGAAACGATATCAAGGACGAATTGTTCGTTTCAATTGTGAAATCACAGCACTGATCAAGATCAGTTCTAGTTTTTTTTATTATTATTCTTCCGTATTTTCCAAAGCCTATATCTCCGAAACTGCTGCATGGAATTCATTGAATTTTTTTGTGTAGAATCTTATAAACATGTATTAATAAATGAATGCTATTTGAAGGCTCAGGTGTCAACGGAAGCGCCGCCATTTTGAATTGAAATTTAGGCCCATTTTTTATATCTCAAAAACTATAGATCCGATCGTTTTGAAATTTACAGTATAGATTCTTATTAAAAGTCGGGGGAAAATGGCGAAAAAATTTTGTCGGTATCATTTAACCGGAAGCCACCATCTTGAATTGAAATTTAGCCTTGATGCCATTCAAAAGCCTAAGGCTCTGAGGATTATGGACCGATTTTGAAATTTTTTTCTGATTATCAATCTAGAAAACAATACGAAAAATTCCTTGGGAACAGATTTTCAATTTTTTGGTTTCCAAGATGGCCGCCGAATTAAGGCCTATTTTTTTTATCTCGAAAACTATTGATCCGATCGTTTTGAAATTTACAGTATAGATTCATATAAAAAATCAAGGAAAATTGGCGAAAAGATTTTGTCGATATCATTCAACCGGAAGCCGCCATCTTGAATTGAAATTTAGCCTTGACGTCATTCAAGAGCCTAAGGCTCTGAGGATTGTGGACCGATTTTGATTTTTTTTTCTGGTTATCAATCTAGAAAACTTTACAGAAAATTCTGCGAAGGTAGAATTTCAATATTTTTTATTTCCATGATGGCTGCCGATTAAGGCCTAACTTTTATATCTTGAAAACTAATGATCCGATCGTACTGAAATTTAAAATATTAATTCAAATTGAAAATCGGGGGAGTATGGCAAAAACATTTTATCGATATCATTAAATCGGAAGCCCCCATATTGAATTGAAATTTAGACCAAGGCTCCAAGACTTATGGACCGATTTTTAATTTTTTTTTTTCGGATTTTTAATCTATAACCTATATAGAAGGACGAATTGTTCCTTTTGGTTGTGAAATCACTGCACTGATCAAGATCAGTTCTAGTTTCAATTGTTTTTGCTAAGCTATGGCAGATACTTGAGTTTATTTACAGATAGCTCATGTGGAATTTTCCTACAGATTTCAGGTATGAAGCTTTGTTCCTTTGCAAGCAAAAACTGTATTTGTGTTTGAGCACCCCTTTTTCGTTTATCCAATCGTCCGGTGAGTTGTTAGCTTCTTTATTTTGGGAAAGTAGCTTTAAAAATGTAAAATACCTGAATTATGAATCGATTTTGATACATTGTTCTAAAGCCTTGATGTATTTTGAATGCCATATTCAATTATTTTTCAATGAACCCTCTCGTGTTTATTTTTGTCAATGTACTGACTTCTCTCATTCATTTATTCATTCATTAGTACTCCTCGCATTCATTTATTCATTCATAGGTATATAATAAAATTTGAAATTTTCCTCAACTAACCAATCTAAAGGTACTTACCGATTTAAAATATGTGGTAGGAGTTGTAATTTAGACATCTAGTCGATTTTCAAAAACATTGGCCAGAACATGATGAACATGCGGCTAATTTTAAAAATGGATGTTGTAGGTGATTTGCGTTTAAGTACAGAATTCTGTTCATTAACAGTTTATATAAAGGCCAAGAACAATATTTCTAAAATAAAATTTCGACTATTGTTTCGTCTTGGACTTTCAAAGATATAACAAATTCAGAAATATTTTCAAATTCACAATGTAAAAGCCAGAAACTTTCTGTACAATCTCGTGTTAACTTTTGTAAACCGTTGTTAATTCATCCATTAAGTTACTTATTCATTTCTTCATTCATTCATTCGGGATTTTCAGAAACATTCGTCGTCAGCTTCTACTGAGTCATAATGTTTTCGATTTCGTTAATAAGGACATAGGTCTTAATCCGAATCTACTCATTCTTGTTATTCATTCAATCATCTTTTTTTTAGTGTAATTCATTCATTCATCCATTTACTGATTGATCCACTCATGCATTATTTCATCTATATTTCATTCATTTATTCACCTGATTCATTTCAATTATCCTTTCATTCAGATTTTTTGTATCCGAAACAATTGTTGGCAGTACGAAACAGTACTTTTTTATAGTATGGATCGTGTGTTGAATGAAATCCAACTTAATGAATTTATATCTTTATCTAGGTACCTTCCTAAACCTGTTGATTTTACTAATATGCAGCTATGCTTCGAGGACATTAAATCGTGGATGACACAAAATATGCTGAAACTTAATGATTCTAAAACAGAGTGTTTGCTCATTGGACCCTCATCGCGTATCAAAAAGATACAAGCAGATCATCTACATTAGGCAGTAATATCTTGTCATTCCAGGACAGTGTCAAAAATCAGGGTGTGATACTAGATTCCACATTAAGCACGGAGAAGCACGTGAATGATGTCAGTAGGAAATGCTATTATCACCTCAGAAACATTGGAAGCATCCGACAGTTAATTACCGAGTCTGTGGCAGCAACCCTTGTTTGTTCCTTAGTGTTAACTCGCATCGATTACTTTAATAGTCTCCTTTCGAAATACAATCCTCCAATATAACAAGACTACAATCAATCTAAAATACTGCAGCCCGTTCTTATTGAGTATCATTATGTATTCCTACAGTTGTAGTTTTTTTTTCGATACAAATTCACAGCTGATGAAGTGCCTTCAATGCTGAACTTGTTGATAGATTGCTTCTTCGTTAAGTTTGGTAAGATATTCACGTGGTGAGTGTCGCTAGCGGGGCATGTTCACCCTTCCGGAACAGCTGATGCCACTCTGCGACTGGGTTTGTCAACTCGGCTGTCCTCCGGAGAGTCCACATGGCTAATTTTGTTTCCTTAGTTTTTATGTTATCGATATTCGCACCTTCAGTATAATTACATAAGGCCTACTGTCGTTAGACCATTAAAAATCAGTGCTTTTACAGCTGAGCAATAACTAAAGAAACACAATTTGCTACGTGAATTCTACGAAAAGGTAGCCAAATTGACACGCAAAGAATCGTATCAAATGGTTTTCGACCTTTCCAAGATTTGTGTGATTTAAAAGTAATTAAATTTCTGCATTGATCAGAAAAACATTGTACACAAAATCCGAATGCTAACTTAACTGAAGTGTAATCCTACTTTCGCTTTCATTATCTCTGAAAATTATTGCATTATTCAATGATTCTTCAACCTCTATTTAATTAAATTAATAATGAAGAGTCAATAATTTCAGTTTATTCAAAAATGTTAAACTCAGCCAAATACGATAAACACCATCATCATAAAAGCAAAGCACAAATATTTTCACAATGCAGCAATGTAGAATTTCCCAGTTGTACGCCCGAAAGCGATATATCTCGTGTTTACGATTTCCATGTGGGAAACACCATACACCTTAGCGATTTTGAATACCTCAAGTCCTCCTATAATAATTACGCATATAATATTGTGGCGCACTAATCTTGCCAATAAGCCTTATGACGTCAGTGATGTTATGTCTCCGTTTTTGACTAATTTTTGGTCTAGATTTGAAATTTGATGTCTGAAATTGCATTTTCATTCAGAATTTCTGAGATAATGAGAAATTTAATTGGCGGAGGGTTATTTCTAAAAATAGTGGTTTTGTATGCAGTGACAGTCAAGCGGATGTTGATAAAATGTAGTGGTTTACTTTCATTTTGTTTAGTTTAAAATTTTCATGGTCATGCTATATTGAAATTGTGAACAGAAGCCAAGTATTGGCCAGACTCTCATGTGACATATAGGAAAGTTTTCAGCGAGATGTCTGGAAAAAGTTATGAAGGTTGAATTTCGTGATTTAACATCGAAACAGATGGCAAATGAATTGGAGTCCACAACCCTGAATACTAAGCCGTAAACAAAATTTGGTTGTCTCCCTAATACAAATATTCTCGAATCTTCACATGTTATGCGCTCTGCAATGCCACATACAAGCCTACTTCGAGGAAAAAACACAGCATACTTTGTACTAAACAAGTATCAGTTATTGGCCTTGATTTTGATAACGCGTTTGATTTTTTGGATAAAAAATACTCTAGAAGGCACAATTATTGACCTATTTTGACGACACTTGCTGAAATTGTTTCATATCACCCAAAGATGAGCCGTATTGAAAAATAAAAATACCAAAATATATTTAATAAGAATTATTGTCCTTGTTTTTTTAAAACGCGTCCGATTTTTGTCTCGTATACACTCTACTAGGCACAATTCTTTAAAAATTTTGACGAAACTTGCTGAAATTGTTTATTATCGCCCAAGTTTGAACCCTATATTTTTAATATGAATTGTTGCCCTTGTTCCTTAAAATGCGTTCGATATTTGGCTCGTAAATACTCTACAAGGTACAATTCTTTTAGGATTTTGATTAACCTTGGTATTTGTTATCAGCCAAGGATTAACCCTATTGAAAAATCAGATAAATCAAAAAATATTTAATATCATCTATTGCCCTTGTTTTTTAAACGCGTCAAAATTAAGCTCTTTAACATTCTAGAAGGCAGAAATTTTACAGATTTTGACAGAAGTGGATGAAATTGATAAATTTCGCAAACTATTAAATATGAATTATTGTCCTTGTTCTTTAAAAATATTTCAATTTTTGGCTTGTAAACACTTTACAAGGCACAATAAGGATTTTGATAAAAAAATATATACCAAAAAATATTTAACGAGTTCTTGCCTGGTTAATAGGCACAATTCTTGGCAGATTTTAATGAAATTTGGGAAAATTGTACATTTATCGCCCAACAAAAGTAGGCTATATTATTGAAGATTGAATATTTCATTCCACTGATTGTTGCTGTACAGTAAGTTTTTATTATAAACCAATGCTGCCAATGGGCGTATTTAACTTGCCTAGAAAGCTATCTTTTTAAGCTCTGTATGTCGAAAATAAACCCTATTTCATAAAGTGTATCGGAGTGTTTTGTCAAAAATGTGAATACCGGAGCAGCGAGTGCTTGTAATACTTTTAGCTGTTTTGTAACTATTTTGTAACATAATTCTAGTAATTCTTTACTGTCAAGGGACTATAGCTGACTCCTGGCTCCGCGGGTCATGAATTAATGACAGCAGAAAACGTTAAAACGCAACGATTAAGTTGTGAGCAGATAATTAACCCGTTTATTCAACTTATCATCAACATGAAGAACGGAAACAACTAAGATCGATAAATCCAGTAAACATAATACCAAAATCCCAATATCCAAATAACATGACATCACAAACATTTGATACGATTCTTTGCGTGTCAATTTAGCTACTTTTTCGGAGAGCCCTACGTAGCAAATTGTGTTTTAGTTATTTCTCACTTGTTAAATCGCTGATTTTCAATGGTCTAACGACAGTAGGCCCTTATGTAATTATACTGAAGGTGGGAATATCGATAACATAAAAACCAAGGAAACAGAATTAGCTATGTGGACTCTCCGGAGGGCAACCGAGTTGACAGACCCAGTCGCAGAGTGGCATCAGGTGTTCCGGAAGGGTGAGCATGCCCCGCTAGCGACACTCTCCACGTGACATATATTGATACTCAATAAGTTAGACTTCAGTAGGATCTCCACGTGAATAATACACAATAAGAAATTCCCCAAAACTCCCCCATTTTTAATTCCTAAGAATCACTTCCGACTTTTCGGTTTTCAAATAGAGCAAGATCGAAAATTAGGTAATTTTGATTCCTAAGAATCGATTCTGAGTTTTCGTTATTCATATAGAGCAATATCTAAAACTGGGAAATCCTAAGTTTATCGAATCCTAAGAATTCTAGTTTACGGGAGGTCGAAAACTCAGACTTTGAACTTTTTAGGATTCGACAATCCTAGGATTTCGAGAGGTCCGAGTTTTTCCCCCTCCACTGTTTAGGTAGGAGATTAATGGAATGGTCTCGTGCATTGCAATACAATTTCAAATCAAGAAAGAAGTGTTGGTTATCTTCAAATCCATGGCCTTAACAAGCGGGATAATCTGATATATGTCTCAATGTTTTGTACATTTATTCCCGGTAACGTGTGCCAGAGGAAAATTGATTCCATTCATTTAAATTTATATCAACATGAAGTTGATTCACTCATTCATCCATGAGTCAAGTTTATATTTATAATGAAATGCACCGTCATTTATTTGTATTGCTTTTAAAATGTACTACAATGTTGCATCTACTTCATGATAAATAATCCGAGCAGCCGAACTCTCAAGTTATTAGATCTAAAATTGGTTATATGATAAAAAGCAAAGTGATGAGTTTCTTAAATTTAGGAATTAAGAATGATAACCCTTTAAAATCTTTTTTAACTTCGAGTATTCCTAATGCAATGTTTTTTTTTCTTTGAAATACATCTATTTCTATTTTAAAAAAGCATTATGTAAAACAAAATGCAAACAATGCGATATACGGATTATTGGTTTTCTTCTGACCACAATAATATCAAAATTACCTCCCTTTGACTACATGCATATTCTCAATGGTTAAAAAGGGTATGTAGGCCTGCGTGATGTTCGTTTTGATAAAAAGTTTGTTGGAAGGTCAGTTACAACATTTCTTAACCAATTAATCGACTATCGTTTAATCAAATTTATCGTCTTAAAATTTTCAAAGACATATTCAGTAGGCTAATATTTTCAATTTCAGAAAATCATAGTCCGAAACGTTCTGTTCCCTCGAGTGTTTTTTTTTGTAAACAGTTGTTAATTCATCCATTCAGTTACAAATTCATTTCTTCATTTATTCATTCATTTGGTATTTTCAGGAACATTAGCTTCCCTTCCACGGAGTCATAATGTTTTCAATTTTCAAAAATACATAAAAGGTCTTAATCCGAAACACATTCACTTTTCTCATTCATTCATTCATTCATTCATTATTTTTAGTGTTATTCATTCATTTTCTAGTCCATCCACTCATACATTAAAAGAAAACATTATTTCCTTTATTTATTCACCTGATTCATTTTTCAGCATTTTGTCAATTCTATTCAAGTCTTCTTTATGGTGTCGATTAATTTTGCTCAATAGCCTCATTCATATCCGACTTCTGAGTGACTGAATCGAATTTGTCAGTATTTCCGTATTATGTATTTTCAAATAATTTGGACCAAATTTCGAAGAGGTGTATGCATACGAAACTTCGCATCTTGCCTAGCTCCGTATACTCGCAGATCTAGACACAAACCTAATGACAAGCCATCTTGTTCAACAATATTAGTTGAATGATAAAATATGCAAGAATTTAATATTACAACGTCTGCATGATATCAATAAGTTGTCAAATGCTGAAAAAAATTTTTCCCCAAATTTTTAAACCCCGTGTATTTACTGAAGAAGATTCAATACCGAACTATTTTTAATAGTGGAGCGTATCTGAGTAACGAAACTAGAAATCGGAAAGACGATTAGGAGGATTTTTAAAGACATATTTATGAGTTATTTCGTTCTCATTAACATTATTGTGTCAGGGTAATATCCCCGATAGGTAGAATTGCTCTGTTGATCATGATAAGTGTATGTTGAGAAGATTTTTGTCATACCAACTACATGTAATTATTTCATTACTTCCAAATACATTATAACACAAAATTGACCTCTGTAAAAAGAAATGTCCTAGACATAATGTGTGCTTTTTATCAATTCATTAGTTGGTCTGTCAATTAATATACAAAAACTCATTGAGATAATATAGGTATAGTAGGATGAAATTGAAAAGGTTTCCTCAACCAGCTTTCCTGGAGAGGATATTATATCCGAAACACGTATGGAAATTTGAAATTCAATATCGTATTGTCATTTAGAATGCATGGTGTTGTAGTCATAATGTGATCGAAATGTCGAGACGTAAGAAACCTTAAACCACAATCGTCGGTAATGGTAATTTGAAAAGGTATCATCTCATTTCCTCTAAATTGGTGGCGATGTATATATCAAGACAAGGAGCCTTATGAAAAACAGCTTTACAGATAAGCCAATAAATCATATCTGTAGCGGGTCACTTTGATACCAAAATAATTTTTAGTCCAAAATGTTGTATTTCTGTTGGTTCCAGAGTGACAAGCCCCCAAAGTTTGGTAAATTTTCAACTTTTTGGACCAGTTTTTTGCCTCTAGTTTTTCGCCAAAGTGCAAGAAACAAGTTTGAATCGAATTTCTGGTATCCCCCGACACCCCGAATCGATTTAGTCAAAAAGACAAAATAATTTTTGGTCCAAAATTCCAAAATTTTCCTTATCAAATGGGTCAAAAATTTGCCGTTTTTTGAGTGTTTTTGACTTTTTCAGACCTTTGCGAAAACCGTCACTGTGGACAAACCAATGGTGCCAGAGAGTTGTCCTTTACAGGGTGGTTAGCTGAATAATGGATCTACGTGGCACAGTAAACCAGAATGCGTATCTCTGTTGGTTCCTTACTGAGCCCCACCCCCAAAGTTTGGTAAATTTTCAACTTTTGGACCATTTTTTGCCTCTAGTTTTTCGCCAAAATGCAAGAAGCAAGTTTGAATCGAATTTCTGGTATCCCGCGACACCCCCGAATCGATTTTAGTCAAAAAAGACAAAAATAATTTTTGGTCCAAAATTCCCAAATTTTCCTTATCAAATCGATCAAAAAATTGCCGTTTTTTGAGTGTTTTTGACTTTTTCAGACCTTTGCGAAAACCGCCACTGTGGACAAACCAATGGTGCCAGAGAGTTGTGCTTTGCAGGGCTGTTAGCTGTATAATGGATCTACATGGCACAGTAACCCAGAATGCTGTATCTCTGTTGGTTCCAGAGTGACAGCCCCCCAAATCTTGGCAAATTTTCAACTTTTTGGACGAGTTTTTTGCCTCTAGTTTTTCGCCAAAATGCAAGAAACAAGTTTGAATCGAATTGCTGGTACCCCCGAATCGATTTTAGTCAAAAAAGACAAAAATAATTGGTCTAAAATTCCAAACTTGCCCTTTTTTGAAAGTTTTGGCTTTTTCAGACCTTTGCGAAATGTACTGATTTCTCTCATTCATTTATTCATTCATTAGTACTCCTCTCGTTCATTTATTCATACATAAGTATACAATAAAATTTGAAATTTTCCTCAACTAACTGTCCTCTTGAGGATTATATATCCGAAATAAGTATGGGCCATTTAATCAGCGTTAGAATACACTCGTCCTACGGCTTATATTTGTGTTTCATATTGACTATTAGTTAAATAAGTATGCATCCAACACTTTACCAAATTTTAAAAAGCCACAATAAAAATATATTCGGAATTTTAAAAAAAAGTGAGCCAGCGACGATTCCATTCAGTTTGAGAATAAAAGCGTCTGGTAAATCAACGCTAAAACATCATTGTGGAATTCAACAGTTAGGGTCAAGGACGCGTGAAAACCCGCATGTTAGAGTTACTTCCCTTTATATTTACACGATTTGAAAATCGCTTGATGGATGGCTCAAGCGTTTTATGATTAACTACTTTATTTTGGGGATTTATCGGATTTATGAGGGATTTCGATGTATAGGTAAGTCCACTGATGGATATATACTGTTATTGTCCAAATTTGAGTGAACTTGAGTGAATTTTTTATGTTCGTTCTAACGCCTATTATCCCTTTAATTTCAATATTATATTATACAAAAATTGTGATTATCATGCAGGCCTTATATTCAGTATTTTGTGTTCCGAACGCCGTTAAACCCACAGTTACATTTTGAAGTCTAGGAATGTGGGCACTTTTACAGAAAATCAAAGAATTGCAAGTTTAAGCACTGTATAAAAATCAATAAAAATAGAAATAATAAAGATACGCTAAGCTAAAGGTCATGACAGATTAAAAATATAATTTCGGTAGGGGTTGTATTTAAGACATGTAGTCGATTTTCGAAAGCATTGGCCAAAATATTAATAATGATAATGATAATGATAATAATAATAATAATAATAATAATAATAATAATAATAATAATAATAATAATAATAATAATAATAATAATAATAATTTCTTTATTGGGTTATCAATTAGGACTAAGCCTTTCTAACATTGAGCCCGTTAAAATACAAAAACTACAAATAACACATATACAAGGCGATAAAAAACATATGTACAGTTTATAATCAGCTTATAATTACTCCAGAAATTGAATAGGAGTTTTATATAATATTGTGCTGTATACACAGTTAAAATGGAAATGATTATGGTCATTTTAAATCTCAAAAAAATTTCTTAAAGAATAGACTGATTTGGCTTCTCTTATTTTAACTGATAGATAATTCCACAATTTTACACCTTTATATTTTAAACTGTGTTTATAAAGGTCTATTTTTGGTTTGGGAAACTTTTTATTAATGGACGAATAAGATGTTTTGTAGGATAAAAACATATTAGAAATGTATCTCGGACATAAATTATTATATGATGAACATGTGGCTTTGTCGATTCATAGTAGATATCATTTTAGCATGTTTAATCGAAAGTTATTTTTCATTGTTTAAAATACATTTTCTAGGTTCCAATGGTTATTTCATTTCATTATTTCATAAAACAAAGTTTTTATGGTTCTTCATTTGGAACTTTTGGCAAAATTATGTCTTAGACACTTAATTCCTTCGTAATGAAAATTTTGTCAGAAGACATGTTAAACCGTCTATCGACAAGCCTCTTTGACTTGATTTTTGATTTTGATGTTTTGCCAAGTTTAAATTCATAATGAAATGCACCGAATTTATTTGTATTACTGTAAGCAAAGAAGTACTACAATGTGTCTCCATCGTGGCAGATAGTCCGAGTAGCCGAACTAAAAGGATGTAATTTGAATTAAAACCCAAGCGCTCTTAAACATCTATTCCAAATTGATTAAATGATAAAAACAAAATTATGAATTGTAAGCTTCTTAATTTTGGCAAGATAGCCTGATAAGCCTTAAAAATCTTTTTTAACTTCGGAGTATTCTTAATACAGCGTAATACGGATTACTTGTTTCCTTCGGACCACTATAATATCAAAATGATCTCCCTTTGACCACATGCAAATTCTATTGAGTGATTCAAGCGCTGATTTTAAAAATGGATGTTACAGGTAAATTTCATTTTAGTACAGAATTCTGTACAATAAAAGCAGTTTATTTAAAGGTCAGTAACAACATTTCTAAACCAATTTTTCTACTTTTTTCTACTTTTGTTTCGTCTTGGATTTTCTAAGATATAATTCATCCATTTAGTTACTAAAACATTTTCAGGATTTCGGTCGATTTTCGAAGTGTTTCCGATTTTGGTTTTATGTGGTTTTTTGAAGTCCCCTGGGTCCAAATGAAAGGAAATGAGCAGAATTGGGCAGTTTGGGGAAATTTCGGTCTCGGCCATTTTTGAGCATTTTTGGCTAATTTCAGAAAACGGCTATATTTCCCAAACTACAGCAAATATTTGGGTTCTGTTTTTTCTGACATGTCCAGGGGGCCAATGCGGATGTTCCCTGTGAATTTCAGATCGATAGCTTACATACTTTGGAAGTTATGGCGTTTTTTCGATTTTGACCAAATTTGCCTTGGCCCCCCAGGCTTCACATTTTTCAGGATTTCGGTCGATTTTCGAAGTGTTTCCGATTTTGGTCCCCTGGGTCGAAATGAAAGGAAATGAGCAGAATTGGGCAGTTTGGGGAAATTTCGGTCTCGGCCATTTTTGAGCATTTTTGGCTAATTTCAGAAAACGGCTATATTTCCCAAACTACAGCAGATATTTGGGTTCAGTTTTTTCTGACATGTCCAGGGGGGCAATGCGGATGTTCCCTGTGAATTTCAGATCGATAGCTTACATACTTTGAAAGTTATGGCGTTTTTTCGATTTTGACCAAATTTGCCTATGTCCCCCAGGCTTCACATTTTTCGGATTTTGGTCGAATTTCGAAGTGTTTCCGATTTTGGTTTTATGTGGTTTTTTGAAGTCCCCTGGGTCCAAATGAAAGGAAATGAGCAGAATTGGGCAGTTTGGGGAAATTTCGGTCTCGGCCATTTTTGAGCATTTTTGGCTAATTTCAGAAAACGGCTATATTTCCCAAACTACAGCAGATATTTGGGTTCTGTTTTTTTCTGACATGTCCAGGGGGGCAACACGGACATTCCCTGTGAATTTCAGATCGATAGCTTACATACTTTGAAAGTTATGGCGTTTTTTCGATTTTGGCCAAATTTGCCTTGGTCCCCCAGGCTTCACATTTTTATACGCCCACATGAAATGGGGGACGTATATTGCCGTCGCCCCTGTCCGTCCGTCCGTCCGTCCGTCCGTCCACATTTGTTTTATCCACGATAGAGGCTACAGTCTTTATCCGATCTTAATGAAACTTGGTATACATGTATATATTGATGATATCTCGGTCAAGTTCGAAAATGGAAATTATCGCATGAACGGTTTTTGAGTTATTGCACTTGACTTAGTAAAAACGCGTCAAATTTGGGTTATATCCACGATAGAGCCTACAGTTTTTATCCGATCTTAATGAAACTTGGTATACATGTATATATTGATGATATCTCGGTCAAGTTCGAAAATGGAAATTATCGCATGAACGGTTTTTGAGTTATTGCCCTTGACTTAGTAAAAACGCGTCAAATTTGGGTTGTATCCACAATAGAGGCTACAGTTTTTATCGATCTTAATGAAACTTGGTATACATGAATATATTGATGATATCTCAGTCAAGTTCGAAAATTGAAATTATCGAATGAACAGATTTTGAGTTATTGCCCTTGACTTAGTAAAAACGCGTCAAATTTAGGTTGTATTCACGATAGAAGCTACAGTTTTTATCTGATCTTAATGAAACTTGGTATACATGTATATATTGATGATATCTCGGTCAAGTTCGAAAATGGAAATTATCGCATGAACGGTTTTTGAGTTATTGCACTTGACTTAGTAAAAACGCGTCAAATTTGGGATGTATCCACAAAAGAGGCTACAGTTTTTATCCGATCTTAATGAAACTTGGTATACATGTATATATTGATCATATCTCGGTCAAGTTCGAAAATGGAAATTATCGCATGAACGGTTTTTGAGTTATTGCACTTGACTTAGTAAAAACGCGTCAAATTTGGGTTGTATCCACAATAGAGGCTACAGTTTTTATCCGATCTTAATGAAACTTGGTTAACATGTATATATTGATGATATCTCGGTCAAGTTCGAAAATGGAAATTTTCGCATGTTTTTGAGTTATTGCCTCGACTTAGCAAAAAGGCATCAAATTTGGGTTGTATCCACAATACAGGCTACAGTTTTTATCCGATCTTAATGAAACTTGGTATACATGTATATATTGATGATATCTCGGTCAAGTTCGAAAATTGAAATTATCGAATGAACAGATTTTGAGTTATTGCCCTTGACTTAGTAAAAACGCGTCAAATTTGGGTTGTATCCACAACAGAGGCTACAGTTTTTATCCGATCTTAATGAAACTTGGTATACATGTATATATTGATGATATCTCGGTCAAGTTTGAAAATGGAAATTTTCGCATGAACGGTTTTTGAGTTATTGCCCTTGACTTAGTAAAAACACGTCAAATTTGGGTTGTATCCACAATAGAGGCTACAGTTTTTATCGATCTTAATGAAACTTGGTATACATGAATATATTGATGATATCTCGGTCAAGTTCGAAAATTGAAATTATCGAATGAACAGATTTTGAGTTATTGCCCTTGACTTAGTAAAAACGCGTCAAATTTGGGTTGTATTCACGATAGAAGCTACAGTTTTTATCTGATCTTAATGAAACTTGGTATACATGTATATATTGATGATATCTCGGTCAAGTTCGAAAATGGAAATTATCGCATGAACGGTTTTTGAGTTATTGCACTTAACTTAGTAAAAACGCGTCAAATTTGGGTTGTATCCACAAAAGAGGCTACAGTTTTTATCCGATCTTAATGAAACTTGGTGATTGATGATATCTCGGTCAAGTTCGAAAATGGAAATTATCGCATGCACGTTTTTTGAGTTATTGCACTTGACTTAGTAAAACGCGTCAAATTTGGGTTGTATCCACAATAGAGGCTACAGTTTTTATCTGATCTTAATGAAACTTGGTATACATGTATACATGTATATTGATGATATCTCTGTCAAGGTCAAAATTGGAAACCATTGCATGAACGGATTTTGAGTTATTGCCTTGACTTAGTAAAACTGCATCAAATTAGGGTTGTATCCACGATAGAGGCTACAGTTTTTATCCGATCTTAATGAAACTTGGTATACATGTATATATTGATGATATCTCGGTCAAGTATCAAAATGGAAATTATCGAATGAACAGATTTTGAGTTATTGCCCTTGACTTAGTAAAAACGCGTCAAATTTGGGTTATATCCACGATATAGGCTACAGTTTTTATCAGAAATTCAAATTTGACGATTTTTTGATGAATAGTTTATGGGTACATGTAATTGCCCTTGACTAAGTAAAATTGCGTAAAAATTCATTTTCTGTGGACACTATAGAAGCTACAATTATCTATGGATTTTAATGAAACTTGGAATTGATAAGAGGGCGGTCAAGTTCGATTTGGACGATTTTGCAATAAACAGTTTTGGAGTTATTGCCCCTGCCTCTATATTTGTTGTAGACAAAATAGAAGCTACAATTTTCAATGGATTTAAATGAAAGTTGGTGTGAGCATTGGAATTGATAAGATGATGGTCAAGTTCGAATTTGAAGATTTTGCGATGAACAGTTTTTTAGTTATTGGCCTTGTCTTAGTAAGATTGTGTCAAAATTTTATTGTGGGTTCAATAGAAGCTACAATTTTCAATGGATTTTGATGAAACTTGGTGTTTTTGAGTTTTTGCCCTTGACTTCAATATCCATTTAGTGAATGTTTTTGAGTCATTGCTCTATTTATTTTTCAAAATTCAATGCTGCCAGTGGGCGTATGTTACCTTGCCTGGCAAGCTATCTTTCAAGATTTCGGTCGATTTTCGAAGTGTTTCCGATTTTGGTTTTATGTGGTTTTTTAAAGTCCCCTGGGTCCAAATGAAAGGAAATGAGCCGAATTGGGCAGTTTGGGGAAATTTCGGTCTCGGCCATTTTTGAGCATTTTTGACAATTTCAGAAAACGGCTATATTTCCCAAACTACAGCAGATATTTGGGTTCTGTTTTTTCTGACATGTCCAGGGGCGCAATGCGGACATTCCCTGTGAATTTCAGATCGATAGCTTACATACTTTGAAAGTTATGGCGTTTTTTCGATTTTGACCAAATTTGCCTTGGTCCCCCAGGCTTCACATTTTTCAGGATTTCGGTCGATTTTCGAAGTGTTTCCGATTTTGGTTTTATGTGGTTTTTTGAAGTCCCCTGGGTCCAAATGAAAGGAAATGAGCAGAATTGGGCAGTTTGGGGAAATTTCGGTCTCGGCCATTTTTGAGCATTTTTGGCTAATTTCAGAAAACGGCTATATTTCCCAAACTACAGCAGATATTTGGGTTCTGTTTTTTTCTGACATGTCCAAGGGGCCAATGCGGA
>CM060201.1:8153376-8174127 GCA_030562195.1 Nipponacmea schrenckii
CTCCTATTGTAACGGTAACGATCTTGGTAAACATGAGATAAAGATATACATTAAGTTGGAATTCATTCAACTATAAAACAGTACAGTTTCGTACTGCCAACAATTGTTTCCGATACAAAAAATCTGATTGAAAGGAATCTATCAGGTGAATAAATGAATGAAATGTCGATGAAATAATGCATGATTGGATAAATTAGTAAATGAACGAATAGATGAATTACACTAAAATAATGAATGAATGAATGAATGAATAAGAAGGGTAAGTAGGTTCAGATTAAGACCTATGTCTTTATAAACGAAATCGAAACATTTTGACTCAGTAGAAGCTGCTAACGAATGTTTCTTAAAATCCCGAATGAATGAATGAAGAAAAGAATTAGTAACTAAATGGATGAATTAACGACGGTTTACAAAAATTAACACGAGATGGTACCGAAAGTTTCGAACTATGCCATTGTGAGTTTGAAAATATTACTGAATTTGTTATATCTTAGAAAATCCAAGACGAAACAAACGTAGAAAAATTGGTTTAGAAAGGTTGTAACTGACCTTTAAATAAACTGCTTTTATTGCACAGAATTCTGTACTAAAATGCAATTTACCTGTAGCATCCATTTTTAACAATCGCGCTTGAATCAATAGAATTTGCGTGTGGTCAAGGGAGATCATTTTTATATTATAGTACAAGTAATCCGTATTACACTGTATTAAGAATACTCCGAAGTTAAAAAAGATTTTTAAGGCTTATCAGGCTATCTTGCCAAAATTAGGAAGCTAACAATTCATAATTTTGTTTTTATCATTTAATCAATTTGGAATAGATGTTTAACAGCGCTTTAGTTTTAATTTAAATTACATCCTTAGATTTTAGTTCGGCTACTCGGAATACATGCCACGATTAAGACACATTGAAGTACTGCTTTGTTTACAGTAATACAAAGAAATGCGGTGCATTTCATTATGAATTTCAACTTGGCAAAATATCAAAATCCAAAAATCAAAGTCAAAGAGGCTTGGCGATAGACGGCTTGACATGTCTTCTAACTAAATTTTCATTACGAAGGAATTAAGTGTCTAAGACATAATTTGCCAAAAGTTCCAAAAATGAAATAACCATTGGAACCTAGGAAATGTATTTTAAACAATTAAAAATAGTAAAGTTAAATAACTTGTTTTTACCGAAAATCAAAAAATTGCAAGTTTAAGCACTGTATAGAAATCAAGAATAGACTGATTTGGCTTCTCTTATTTTAACTCCACAATTTTACACCTTTATATTTTAAACTGTGTTTATAAAGGTATATTTTAGGTTTAGTAAACGTTAACTTTTTATTAATAGATGAATAAGATGTTTTGTAGGATAAAAACATATTAGAAAGGTATAAATTATTATATGATGAACATGTGGCTTTGGCGAAAAACTAGAGGCCAAAAACTGGTCCAAAAAGTTGAAAATTTACCAAAGTTTGGGGGGGGGGGGGCTGTCACTCTGGAACCAACAGAGATACAGCATTCTGGATTACTGTGCCATGTAGATCCATTATTCAGCTAACCACCCTGCAAAGCACAGCTCTCTGGCACCATTGGTTTGTCCACAGTGACGGTTTTCGCAAAGGCCTGAAAAGCCAAAAACACTCAAAAAACGGCAATTTTTTGATCGATTTGATAAGGAAAATTTGGGAATTTTGGACCAAAAATTATTTTTGTCTTTTTTGACTAAAATCGATTCGGGGGTGTCGCGGGATACCAGAAATTCGATTCAAACTTGTTTCTTGCATTTTGGCGAAAAACTAGAGGCCAAAAACTGGTCCAAAAAGTTGAAAATTTACCAAAGTTTGGGCGGCTGTCACTCTGGAACCAACAGAGATACAGCATTCTGGATTACTGTGCCATGTAGATCCATTATTCAGCTAACCACCCTGCAAAGCACAGCTCTCTGGCACCATTGGTTTGTCCACAGTGACGGTTTTCGCAAAGGCCTGAAAAGCCAAAAACACTCAAAAAACGGCAATTTTTTGATCGATTTGATAAGGAAAATTTGGGAATTTTGGACCAAAAATTATTTTTGTCTTTTTTGACTAAAATCGATTCGGGGGTGTCGCGGGATACCAGAAATTCGATTCAAACTTGTTTCTTGCATTTTGGCGAAAAACTAGGGGGAAAAAAAACTGGTCCAAAAAGTTGAAAATTTACCAAACTGTGTGGGGACCTTTAAAAAAAACCGTCACTGTGGACAAACCAATGGTGCCAGAGAATTGTGCTTTGCAGGGTGGTTAGCTGAATAATGGATCTGGTTTACTGTGTCATGCAGATCCATTATTCAGCTAACCACCCTGCAAAGCACAACTCTCTGGCACCATTGGTTCGTCCACAGTGAGGGGTTTTCGCAAAGGCCTGAAAAAGCCAAAAACACTCAAAAAACGGGGGTGTCTATAAAACGAAGCCCGAAGATGGAAGACCTCTATAAAACGAAGACCCAACTAAAAAACGAAGACCCACTCAACTATAAAACGAAGACCCAACTATAAAACGAAGACCCACTCAACTATAAAACGAAGACCCAACTGTAAAACGAAGACCCACTCAACTATAAAACGAAGACCCAACTATAAAACGAAGACCCACTCAACTATAAAACGAAGACCCAACTATAAAACGAGACCCACTCAACTATAAAACGAAGACCCAACTATAAAACGAAGACCCACTCTACGATAAAACGAAGACCCAACTATAAAACGAAGACCCACTCAACTATAAAACGAAGACCCAACTATAACTATCTGATACAAGATTTAAAGTGATACATTACTTAGGATTGCTGTATTTTTCTGATTATGATTATGTCGATTAGAACTTTTCTTTCTAGATGCCACCTGTGTAATACAGAATACAATTGAAGTGAAATCAGGACAAAGGGTTTAGAAAATGTTTAATAGAGCTAGTCATTTTGGCATAAAATGAAGTATAAACAAATTTTCCTTCAATGTCGGGGCTTCAAAAAGAATTAGTCTTGGTATCTGATTTAATTGGGTGTGTGGTCAGCGTTAACAATTGCTTGTCCCTTTTGTTACAGAAAAGTGCAGTAAAAGTATGTTTCTGCTTTTCAATTGCAGATATTCTTTCTTTCCTTTTGATATGTGATCAGGTTATCCACATTAACCTTCACTTCAAAGGCTTCGTTTCCTATTGGGATAAAGTAAAGATTTGTTGGTCTCATGGTCTCTTGGTTTTAGGCTCACTGCCTATAATCATAGAACTATAACTAGTTCTATGCCATTATGAAGCTGTAGGGTTTCAAATCGTCTGTATATACCGGTTAAATAGCCGATCACAGACACCCTATTTTAATAAGATATCGGCTTGGATTCTGCGCACTGTAACATTACTTTTGTAAACATTCATCTCGGCATTTTGTCATTTCGTCCCTCACGCTTGTCTTCATTACGGCTATCATCGATATTTGTGTTATATTTATTCCATCATATAATTTACGTTTTTTCCAAAACATACCTTAGTTCGAGGTGACAAAATGCCGAGATGAATGTTTACAAAAGTAATGTTACAGTGCGCAGAATCCAAGCCTATACTAGTCGATAAATCATTAAAATAGGGTGTCTTTGATCGGCTATTTAACCGGTTTATACAGACGATTTGAAACATACAGCTTCATAATGGCATAGAACTAGTTATAGTTGTATGATTATAGGCAGTGAGAATATATTTAGCCTATCGTTTTGTTTAGCCTAAAACCAAGAGACCACGAGACCAACAAATCTTTACTTTATCCCAACAGGAAACGTAGCCTTTGAAGTGAAGGTTAATGTGGATAACCTGATCACATATCAAAAGGAAAGAAAAAATATCTGCAATTGAAAAGCAGAAACATACTTTTACTGCACTTTTCTGTAACAAAAGGGACAAGCAATTGTTAACGCTGACCACACACCCAATTAAATCAGATACCAAGACTAATTCTTTTTTAAGTCCTGACATTGAAGGAAAATTTGTTTATACTTCATTTTATGCCAAAATGACTAGCTCTATTAAACATTTTCTAAACCCTTTGTCCTGATTTCACTTCAATTGTATTCTGTATTACACAGGTGGCATCTAGAAAGAAAAGTTCTAATCGACATAATCATAATCAGAAAAATACAGCAATCCTAAGTAATGTATCACTTTAAATCTTGTATCAGATAGTTTAATTTTTTGGGGGTTCGGGTTTTAAAAAGGGGAGGGGTTTTTTTTTAAATTTTTTGTTTTAAAATAAAAGTTTTGGGGGCCGTTTTTTTTTATTTCTTGTTTTAAAGGAGGGGGTTTGTTTTAAAAAATTGGGGTTTTGTTTTAAAAAAATTAGGGTTTTTCCTTTTTTAAATTAAATTCCTTTTATATTTGGGGTGGGTCCCCCGTTTTTATAGTTGATGGGGGCCTTTTTTTAAATTTATTTCTTTTTTTTAAAAAGTTGGGTCCTTCGTTTTAAGTTGAATGGGTTTCCGGGTTTTAAAAAGTTTTCTTGTTTTTAATTTAAAATTCCTTCTTTTAAAAGTTGGGTTTCCTTTTTTTAGATTTAAAAAACTTGGTTTTTGGGTTTTAAAAAACCCCAAAAAACCAAATGTTTTATCAAATTTTAAAAAGGAAAATTTTTTTTAATTTAAAAACCAAAAAAAAAAGGGGTTTTTTTTTTTTTAAAACAAAGGGGTTATGAAAAATTTTTTCAAATTTTTTTCTTCTTTTGGCCCCCAAAAACTGAACAAAAAACTGGTTCAAAAAAAAATTTACCAAACTTTGGGGGCCCCCGTCACTTAAAACCCAAAGAATAAAAATTGGTTTTCTTGCCCATGAAAGTCCATTTTAAAATTTAAATAAAAAAACCTGCAAAGAAACTTTGGCACAAATTTTTTTATTACCCGTACATTTCCAAATCTAAAAATAAAAAAACGGAAATTTTTACAATTTTTTTTAAGGGGAAAATTTTGGAATTTTTACCCAAAGTTATTTTTGTCCCTTTTTTAAAAAAAAATCGATTTCCGGGGGGTTTCCGGGAACCCGAAATTCGAACAACTTGGTTTTTGCATTTTGGCGAAAAGGGGGGTTTTTTTTTTAAAAAAAAAATGGGAAAAATTTGAAAATTTAACCAAAAATTTTGGGGGGAATTTTATTTTTTAAAACCAAAAGAGAAAAATTTACCCAAAAAAGGGGCCATTTTTTTTTTTTTTTGGGGGTTTTTTTAACCAAAGGGGGGGGGCCCCAAATTTTGGGGTTTTTTTTTGGGGAATTTTTTCCAAAATTTTTTTTTGGGGTTTTTTTCAAAGGGCCCTTTTTTTTAAACCAACCCCCCTTTTGCCCCAAAAAGGGGGAAAAAAAAAAAAACCCTTTTTTTTTTTTTTTCCCTTTTTTTGGGCCCAAAAAAAACCAAAATTTGGGGGGTTTTCCCGGGGTTTTTCCCCAAAACCCCAAAGTTTTGGGAAACCCCCCGGGGTTGGGCCCCCAAAAAAAAAAGGGTTTCCCTGGAAAAAAAAAAGGGCCCCAAAAAAAAAAAAACCCCAAAAAAATTTTTTTAAAAAAAAAAAACCCAAAGGGCCCCAATTTTTTTTGATCGATTTGATAATATAAGAAAATTTTGGAATTTAGGACCAAAAATTATTTTTTGTTTTTTTTTTTTTGGGTAAATCGATACGGTGGGTAAAACCAGAAATTCGATTCAAACTTGTTTCTTGCATTTTGGCGAAAAGCTAGAGGCAAAAAAAAAAACAACCAACTAATATCTTAATTATATATGTAATCTGAGTAACTCCACTAATCGTTAACTAAAGCAGCTATATAAAAAAAATATATCATGATTAAATTTGACTGTTTCAGATATAATTTTCCTTTCGTAAATCTGTATCTCGTAATGTTCCTTGGGTTGACTTCCTCGTCCTCACCAACTGAATGAGATTGAGAACTCAAAGCGCATGTCTGAAATAATGAGTGGATTGGCCTGCGTTTTGTTGTATTTTACTTCTTTTGTTTTATATCCTTGTTTATTATTTTCAATGAATGGTTCAATCGTTGTGATCAAAGGGAAGGAATATTGTGGTCTGAAGAAAAAACAATTTATCCGTAAAGCCCTGTGTTTAATAATACCCCAAATTGAACAAATTTCTTAACAACATTAGGCCGATTTTTTTAAAAATATGCAGGAAAATAACAGATAATTTTTCTTTTATCATTTAATCCATTTTAGATCGAAATTTATAAGAACGTTATAGTTTTAAAGGGATAATAGGCGTTAGAACGAACATAAAATTTTAAGTTCACTCAAATTTGGACAATAACAGTATATACCCATCAGTGGACTTACCTATACATCAAAATCCCTCTAAAATCCGATAAATCTCCAAAATAAAGTAGTTAATCATAAAACGCTTGAGCCATCCATCAAGCGATTTTTAAATCGTGTAAATGTAAAGGGAAGTAACTCTAACATGTGAGTTTTCACGCGTCCTTGACCCCTACTGTTGAATTCCACAATGATGTTTTAGCGTTGATTTACCAGACGCTTTTATTCTCAAACTGAATGGAATCGTCGCTGGCTCACTTTTTTTTAAAATTCCGAATATATTTTTATTGTGGCTTTTTAAAATTTGGTAAAGTGTGGGATGCATACTTATTTAACTAATAGTCAATATGAAACACAAATAAAAGCCGTAGGACGAGTGTATTCTAACGCCTATTATCCCTTTAAATTACTTGTACATCCTTATATTTTAGTTTGGTTTCTCGGATTATCTATAGCACTCAACATTGTACTTCTGTGTTTCACAATACTAAAAACAAAGGCGGTACATTTTATCATCAATATAATGTTAGTAATATTTCATTGAATGAACTAACGAATGAATGAATAAATGAACGAATGACGTTGGAATTTGGATGTGGGTTCAATTTGGAATGGCGACTGAACGATTGAAATTCTAGAAAAAAAAAACAATAAGCGTGACATGAGTGGTGTAGGGGGTAATGATGGTATGATTGAGCCTACAAAAACATCGAAGTAAGGAAGGAAACTAGAAAATCGATTCAAACTCCTTTCCTGCATTGTGCCAATAGTTGGCTATGCATCACAGAATCATGGTAATGAACGATGAATGTGTGTAAATAATATTATGTTATAGGTTAATAAAGTGCAAATTAATTTTGTCAAAAGCAGACCAAATTCTTTATGGTATCTCGGATATAAAACGGAACAGTCACATTTCGAAGGATTTGAAATCATATGTAATTAAATCAAAAAAGAACTTTCGTATGACACAGACTGTGTTTCGATTATAGAATTCTCATCAGTGCCATCCAAGCCAAATTAGTTGTTAAAAGCTGACCTCATTCGTATGGAAGGCCGAACAGCCCAATAACAAGACGCCTTAATCCTTAATCCTTAGTCTGTAATACTTCGCCCATACTCCTTCATTTGTTAATCATTTTTATACGCCCACACATAAATGTGGGCGTATATTGTAGTCGCCCCTGTCTGTCTGTCCGTCTGTCTGTCTGCCTGTCCACAATTGTTGTGAACACGATAGAGACCACATTTCTTGATGGATTTTGACCAAATTTGGTGAGTGTGTTTGTTATAACCCAAGGAAGAAGCCTATTGAAAATCAGACCAATCGAAAAATATTCAATGAGTTATTGCCCTTTTTTTTGAAAATTTGTTGTGAACACGATTAAGAGTGTGTTTCTTGATGGATTTTGACGAAATTTGGTGTGATTGCTTGTTATTACTTAAGGATGAAGCCTATTGAAAATCAGACAAATCGAAAAATAAATTGATGAGTTATTGCCCTTGTTCTTGAAAACACATTCATTTTGCGTTCAAAAATGTGTTGTGGACATGATAGAGAGATGGTTTCTGGATGGATTTTGACCAATTTCGGTGTGTGTGTTTGTAATCATCCAAGGATGAAGCCTTCTGCCCGCCTGTGTGTCAATCTGTCCGTCTGCCTGTCCACAATTGTTGTGAACACGATAGAGACCACATTTCTTGATGGATTTTAATGAAACTTGGAATGAGTCTTTGTAATGACCCAAGGATGAAGCCTATCGAAAATGAAACCAATCGAAAAATATTTACTATGAGTTATTGCCCTTGTCCTAAAATTCCTTGTGAACACGATAGGGAGCCAGATTCTTGATGGAATTTGATGAAACTTGGTGTGAGTGTTTGTTATAACTCGAGGATAGACCCTATTGAAAATCAGACTAATCAAAAATATTTATTGAGTTATTGCCCTTGTTCTTTAAAACGTGTTCACTTTATCAGCCTCTGATTCTTTGTAGACTTGATAGAGATCTGGTTTCTTGATAGATTTTGACAAAGCATGATTTGAGCCTTTTGAATTACCCAAAGAAGAAACCGATTGCAAATTTAGCTTACCGAAAAATATTTACTTTGAGTTATTGACTTTGTCCAGAAATTTCTTGTGAATACGATAGGAAGTTGTGTTCTTGATGTGTTTTGATGATATTGCATTTACTGATACCTCTTGTCCACCGCCCGAATAACTAAGGCTGCCAATGGTGGGCGTATTACGAGGGGCCATCGCTATTTTTAAATTTGAGTCACAAAATCCACATTTGTTCATAGAAATCAAAATTCGTGAATAATTTGTCAAGTAAACTAGTCTGTATCAAATATGTTAACAACCATCAGCGCTGCTTGTCGTCAAAATTTCAATGCACATAAAAATGAAGACAGACAGCGCTGTTAGGCTATTCCAGAGATGTATTTGCTCAAATGTTTAGCAACATTTTGTTGACCAAATTTTGCATTTGAGGAATTGTTACCAAAGGAATGTTAAGGGACACTTGTGTACTTTAATTAAACATTAATAGCCAAAATCAAAGTAGAGTCATACTTTTACAAATTTTACTTGAATTAGGATTATTGATTTAGAGACAAATGTGAAAATGACTTAACAAATGAAGGATTATGAATAAGCATTACAGATTAAGCGCTGTTTGGCCTTCCATATATTCAAGTTGTAGGATATAAAATTCTCATCATGATACCTGGCATGTGAATTTACTAGTAGGATCTAGGAACGTTCTTTTTTGTTTGTTGTTTGTTGTGTTGGTGAAAACTAGGGGCGAAACGAAGAATATTGTGTCATTGTATTCGAAAAAACTGAGAGGCGGTAACTTTGGAACCATATGATGTTCAGCATCCTATATTTAGAAAACTATGTAGATCCAAAAATTGGTGCCGTGAGTAGTCAGTGTGGGATAATCAATAAAAAAGAAAATAGAAGTGAATAAAAGGACAAAAGTGCTTCGCTTCTCTTTTTTGCAAGAGCTCTTTCCTAGCTTGTTTTGAAATACGATTAACTTGGCAAATGTATAAATGAATAAATGAATGAATAATGGACAAAATTACCTACGGTAAATAATAAAGGTAAACCCAAACACAAAACTAAAAACACATTAACTTTTGTCAAGTCAATAACAAATCACACTGTAACAGCTATAAAAACATGCACGTTTTTTTTTATCATTGAAGACGATTTTCAAGCTACATACAGCGTAGTCCGAAACTTGCTGACTCTATTCCCGGCCTCTGATAGCTTTTTGGGGGGAGGGTCAGAAAAACAAAGCAAAACAATATATAACTTTTGAAGAACCCAAAAAAAAAAAAAAAAAAAAACAGCAATTGTTTAATCGATTTGAGGGGAAAATTTTAAATTTTTGGCCCGAATTTTGTTTTCTCCTCTTTTGGCTAAAATCGTTTGGGGGGGGGGGGGAAAGAGATACCGGAAATTCGATTCAAAGTTGTTTCCTGCATTTTTGGCCAAAAACTAAGGCCAAAAATCTGAGGAAAATAGTCTAGAGTATAGACAATTTTGGTGACTGTCACCCTGAAACCAATGGATATAAACCACTTTTGTTTTTGTGCCAGTAGTTTTAATATTCAGCTAACCGCGCTGCTAAGCTTGGTTTGTCCACAGGGCGGTTATTTATATTGCTTTCGAAAATTTAGAAAACTCCATTAAATTCATTTATGAGAACATTCATTTGACACCAAAAAAGATATAGTCAAAGACTGTATTCCCTTTTAAGAGCCCTACAATTATAACAAAAAACCGAAAATCATTGATTGTAAACTTTTGAATTTAATAAAGGACGAAAAATGTATCAATGACATCCTTATATTTTAGTTTCTTTCTCATTAATGTAACCAATAACATTATCAGGGGGGTAGCTTAAAATTCTACGGGGGGGGGGGGGTGGGAGTAACCCCTAAAATTTAGCACGCGCCCCCTTACTTTTGAATTAAATACGTACTTTTTCCAGGGATCAACTGTGGAGCTTTTCCGGCTTTTTTTTTTAAAACGAAAATATTTGGTTTTTTTAAAATTGAAAGTTGATATATTATTTATTATAGTTTATGACATAAAGCGCGATGTATCTGTTTCTTAATAGAAAAGAAAATGTATATAGAAAAAAAGGTTTCGAAATTAAGGGACATATAATTTAAGGGTTTTGCGATTTTTGACTTTTTTTACTTTTAAAATTTACAAACGCCCAAAAAATGGCCATGTGGGGGTTCCGAGGGTTTTCACTTAAGACCAGCGCGGTCAGATCTGGCGTTCTACGCCGCTAACCGGCGCAACGTTTTACGGCGTTAAACGGCGTTTAACGGCGTTTGATGGCGTAAAAAGTATAAACCCAGCTTTAAGCATGTGTTTTAAAATTTTTATACATCGTTGTTTCACGGTAAATGCGCACGCACCACTATGAATTAAATGATAGTAGTCGTTATATTTTAACTTTTCTAGTCTTGCAAATGGACCAAGAGTCCCCCAATTTATCCAGGGTCGTCTCTTTACTAAATTCACGGTTGCTATCTGAAACTGAGGCACTACCTATAGTTTCCTCATTTCGCAAAGGAGATCCCATGGCAATAACTGTGTCTTTGAAATCGTCAATCTTTTGTCGCTTCTGTTGGAAAACGTTTGACAAGGCTTGGTGACTCATGAAAATGGCGTTTAACTCCCGAGGTACTGGGATGACAGACTGAAAAATCACTTTTCATATCATCTGGTATTGTTTTTGCATTATTACCAGGCATTTCAGTCCCCATTAATAATACAGTATATCCTGCTCATACGACCATTTTTATCTCTGGTTCGCCATCTCCATGTTTTGAGGAATCCGATTCCGAAATGGGTATCTTTGAAGATTTACCAGCCGCGGGAGCATCAAAAGGGTTTTTCGGTGCACCGATTACACTATACCGAACACTTTTGCGCTGTTTAAGTAAATCCTGATGGAATTTTAAATTGTGTTTTTTTTTTTTAATCAAAATTCATTTCAACATTACATTCAAGGCAACGGATTTTGTATCGGTTTGTGCGCTCCTTAGGGGGCATTTTGAATGATTAAGAGTAACCGTTAATTTAAGGTTACTTTCTTTCAAATGAATTGAATCGAGTGAGAGTAGCACTTTATTACACAATTTGAACAACCGAGAAAAAACACAGACAATTTGATATGTGAAACTATTTTACCGACCAACTATTTACAGAGAAGATACTTATTTTATAGATACAAATTTTTAGGGCCTAAGCTAGACTGGACCAGTCTCTTCTATTTATGATTTAAAAAAAAAAAAAAAATTGAGTAAACTTGTATGGTGGCCGACAACTGCCAGTCCGAATTACATAAATATTTCTTTAAAATTTTTTTAAAATTGAAATTAATTTCCAAATTAAATACACTTTGAAGAAAAAAATACATTAAAAAGAAATTAAAAGTAATATCAATCTGAAAACTAAAACAAACAAAATTTAAAAACAAATTAAAATGTAAGATAAAATGCAAATGAAATTGAAATGAAAGTAAAAGTAAAATGAAAGTAAAAGTAAAATGAAAGTACAAGTAAACTGACGTTTGGCCGAGAGTTGCCAAATGGACGAGAGTTGCCATGTCATGGACGACAATTGCCACATGGACTTAGTCCAGTAAAACATTTTATGCTAATGATTGTACGAATTTAGTCCGTTCTATTTTTAGAAATCCTCTTTCTCCCTTCCTTTTTGGGTTTTTGCATGCCCATTTTTGACTACTTTTTGGTCTAGATTTGAAATTTGATGTCTGAAATTGCATTTTCTTTCAGAATTTCTGAGATCATGAGAAATTTAATTGGCGGAAGGTTATTTCTAAAAATAGTGGTTTTGTGTGCAGTGACAGTCAAGTGGATATCCGGTAGTGGTCTACTTTCATTTTGACTAGTTCAAAATTTTCATGGTCATGCTATATTGAATTTTTTTACAGAAACTAAGTATTGGCCAGGCTTTCATGTGACATATTTGAAAGTTTTCAACGAGATTTCTGGAAAAAGTTATAGCAGTTTGAATTTTGTGATTTAACATGGAAACAGATGGCAAATGAATTAGTGGACTAAGTCCACATGGAAGACAATTGCCAAAATACTTAGAGTTACGTCCCTTTTTTTTATATTACACGAGGCCTTCATCAGAATGAGCGATGCTTGGGCACAATTAGCTCAAAAAATTAAAGCAAAGCGACAGAAAAAGTGTGTGCGAGTACAAACAAAGAAAACGGAATCATTAAAAGGAAATGAACTGACTGTTCAGCGCCTGTCTAGTGATGTATTTGGTAAAGCGCAGAAATATATAAGGATAGGTCCTAGGGAATTTGTATCATTTAGAGAAAGCGAAGATGACGATACTCTTAACATAGATAGAATTAAGCATGCCTGCGAAAAACATTTTGCTTCTTTGATTGGCGCTGATATGGAATGTGACATTCTAGCTGGAGAGCAGGGTCCATCTTGTAAAACCATGGAACACATTCCTGATCTCAAGTTAATCTATGTAAGATTCATAGTGAAATCTTCGTCTGATCCTGAAAGTTGCGGAATAGAAAGCATAGCTCCATCTCCGATTCAACCATCAATAAAACGACAGAAAAGGGATAGCATAAAGTTTTCTTTAGAATATATGTTCATGTCCCCAAACAGATAAAACGGAAGAAAATCTTACGGTTAAAAAAAGTCAATATATCCCTTAAAGTTTGTCAGTTATGGACATGATTAAACTAGGTAAGTTAGTCCCAAATGGTAAATCTACTATTATCCGGATCTATGAATTTAATTTTCAGCTGTGTGTTTGGTCTAAGGTTACAAGAGAAGTGGAATTTTTTGAAGATGCTGAGCCATTCGGTGCTGGTGGATTTCGTAAAGCATACAAAGCAACTAGCAAACATACAGATTTTAATCACCGTGGGTTGTTTTAAGCGATATTTAGAATCTACCATCCAAGCGATTGATTACACAAACCAAACTGAAGAGAGTCACACAAAAAAGATAGTGCAGATGCATTTATTGGCCAAAAATTTCGCTGCTCAATTGGAAATTCAAGTAAAAGAACGAGGGAGTAAGTATATTAAGTATATTAACAATGATGGCCTGCTTGCTGATAATGAAGTTGATGATATTGTTTTGAAGGCTGAATGTCTTTCACATTTTTCATATGCCAAGTCAAATAAAGCATTGCTACTCGTGGATATCCAGGGAAGTGGTTACACCTGCTTTGATCCAGAAATATCATCCATTGAATTATATTGTGATAATCAGCTTTTTGTACTGCACCGGAACTTGTCTGAATTTGCAATTGACAATTTCATAAAAACACATACTTGTAACAAATTTTGTATAATGGCTGGACTGACAGACTCAAAGTAGTAAGCACTCAAAATGTTCATGTAATATTTAATGTATAGTGTGAAACTTTACATAAATAATGTTCTATTAAAACAGCTTCTTTGAACAACATCTTGTTGTTGAATCTAACATTTCATGCTAGAGGTTTCTTGAGTTCAATGTAAAAGTCCGTACAATAAATTGATTCTATTACGGATGCGTCAGGAATAATAGCTTCACATTTCTCTCGAAACTCGGCAGTAAGGTAATCATCATCAACATCTAAAAGACCTGATAATTCAGCAGCTTCTTTCAGCTGCTCTTCGATCAAAGGGAGTCCTAAAATACAAAAACATTAAATTAACATTAGTCTACTACATAACTAACCCCAAGTGAATGAAAGTGTGCGAATATTTAGGTGTAGGTAGCTGGATTATTGGGAGAGTGGGTGAATTTTAAGGGCTATGAGGGTAGATTATTGGCGTTGTTGGGGTTGACAGAAAAGTGGGCGAATATTTAGGGCTAGATGGGTAGATTATTAGCGTTATTTGGGTCAAAGGGTGTGATTAGGTAGGTTGATGAATAACTTTGGTGATACCTACCACAGTCGGTTACTCCATATGTCTCCGGAAAAGCAAATGTGTGATCCGGTATTCCATCAGGTAAGAGAGTGTCTTTTTGTGCTCTTATTCTGTGACTGTTCCATACGGAATCCTTAAATATATCTAATTCCCTTTGTAGATTGGGAATGAAAAGAAATGCAATAATCATTCTGAAATGTATAATGAAAGGTTCAAAGTACGAATTCCCAAGTTGAAAACTGAACAGATATTTCAAAACAATATTTTCGATTTTAGTGCTGAAAATTGGCTCAGACCCGAACGGGTTTCGAACCAGCGATCTCAGGCACCTAATCGCCTATTGTAATGTAATGGTGGTTACCGTCAAATTTTTATACTCCCACGTGAAATGGGGGGGGGGGCGAATATTGTCGTCACCCCATCCGTCCGTCCGTTCGTCGGTCCGTCTGTCCACAATTGCTCGTAAAAACTCTAGAGGGCGCAATTCTTAACGGATTTTGATGAAACTTGATATGAGTGTTGATGATCACGTAAGGATGAACCCTATTGAGAATCAGCGAAATCGGAAAAAAATTAGTATGAGTTCTTGCCCTTGTTCTTGAATGGCTCGTAAACACTCTATAATGTGCAATTCTTAACGGATTTTGATGAGACTTAGTGTGAGAGTTTGTTATTACTCAAGAATGAACCCTATTGAAAATCAGCGAAATAGAAAAATATTAAATATGAGTTATAGCCCTTGTTCTTGAAAACGCGTTCAATTTTCAATCAACCAATGATGAACCCTATTAAAAATTAAATATCAAAATATTAGTAAGGGTGAACCCTATTGCAAATCATAAAAATATTTAATGAGTTGTTATTAGGTACAATTCTTGACAGTTTTTAATGAAACTAGAGACCCTACAAAAAAACGTATATGGTGGAAGGTTGAATGTTTCATTCCACTAATTGTAACCTTACTGAAAAGTTTTTATTCGAAATAAATGCTGCCAGTGGGCGTATATTACCTTGCCTGGCAAGCTATCTTATGCATAATTAAGTTATATTATAACTTAGGATGGCCCAACACCATGCGGTATGCAATTAGGGAAATTTTACCATCGCCTAATCTATTTTCAACTGTCGAGGGATCTGGCCCCCGTTTCACTAAGGTACGTAAGTATAAGAATTTACGTAAGTATATATGTAGGTTGAAATTGCGTTTCACTAAAAGACGTAAGATTTTACTTACGTAAATATGTTGCTTAAATCCTACGTCAAGTAAAAGCAGGCGTAAGTATTTTCCCACACGACTTCTCGTCTGATTAGGGTTTGAAAATGGCTACCAAACCAAGCAGAGAGAATTAATTGACGAATAATTTTGAATAGTTTTATGATGTTTTGTTACTTCTTCACAAGTTACGATATTTGACCGATCGACCAGTTAGGTTTTCCCGTAGGCTAATGTAGGAAGCCATTTCCTCGGCAGTGTCAGGCGTCTTGTGCTCAGCTCATCCATTTGTAGAATTTTTAGCTAATTTGGCGAATAATCGAATCGGATTTTACCATTCGATTATTCGTACATATACGTTGATTCACAAGGTTGAAAAGCTATATATTCTGAACTTCTCTCTTAATAACATTATGTTATGGCAGTCAAACTAATATGACGGCTTACGCAAGAGAGTTGTTAACAAATATTTAACTCGAAATAACCCAAAAGTCCAAGGCAATTTGCGACATCTCTAACCTGCTACTGATATTTCAAAAGTGGACACACTATAGTTCTTGAATACTACAGTCGGTTATCTTAGTTCTTAGATTAAAAATTAATAGTTGTGTGTGGAAAACATCTATGTAGGCGAACCGACCCGTATATTGGACGAATCAACCGTAATCAATGTGGTCATATCGAACGCGCAGTGCATATAAGTAGGCCTATTGGAGTGAAAAATATATTTCAAGGATTAAACCACTAGTTTCCTAACCAAATGTAGACACCTTCATGCCTGGAAATACAAACCACTTTGGGTAGCACAGGATTATGAAGAGAGTAATTTTTTTTAGGCATTTTTATTAAGAATTATTTCGAGATAATCCCCGTACCAAGTTATATATAGATTGTGTTGTCAAGTCTCTCAATGTCGCATCTCGTTTATACTAGTGCTGGATAATCAAAGTATTTAACTTTTGATTAGCTGTTATAAATAGGAACGTATTATTGTCCAATCAGATGAAAGAATGTTTTCTTCCGAAGGCTTTCTGTTATTTTGGTACTTCGATTCTATTTATTGTTTCCGAAGATACAACCAGAATGTAAATAAAAATAATTTTATAAATAAAAATAGGGAGCAAATTTTTCAAAACAATCTTTAAACTGAAAATATCTTCGAATACTCGAATGCAAAACGAATTATGTTGTCGAATAGTCAATGGTAAAAAATCACTCTTCGTGTGAGAGACGTCATCATTTATGCATTTTACGTCACTGATATTTTCACTTAGGTAAAATTATGTACGTAAGTATGAAACTATACTTACGCATGCTTTAGTGAAACGGACATAAGTAAATACTTACGTTAAGCGTAAGTATAAAACATACGTAAATACTTACAGACCTTAGTGAAACGGCGCCCTGTATGATAAAATAAAACTTGCCTATCATTTTGGTCGTGAGGATCATAATGTCCTGCATCCTTAAGAAAAGCTAGCTGCTTTTTATAGAATTTTTCCAATCTTTCGTGGAGTTCTTTCCACCATCGCTCTATCTATATTAAAAAATAGCATGCAAGCATTGTGCTATACACCCACAACAGCAGTTAAATATAAAGTAATGCTTTTTAATTGAACATGATTTAAATACATAACTAAGCATATTGATATTCCATATATTTAGTGCAATGAGATACTGAGATAATACAATGTGAAATAATTGTAGAGTACCTGATCAGAAGTAGAAGGCCCAAATAAGACACTGTCTTCCGGTTTGTCTTCTTCTCGACAATGGAATTTCTTTAAAAATGCCTGTAGTGTAGCAACCGTACCCGTTTCCGTTCCTTTGTCCATCCTAATGTTACATGGTAATATCGAAGACTCCATCAGAAATTCTAAATACCATCGACCAACGACCTTTGGATCTGAATTACTAGTCCATATCTTCAACCACAATAGTTTTCTACTAAATGCATCAATGCAGCCGTATATAGCAAGGGGGAAAGTGCTGTTCTGGTATCCCATCAGTTTATCGTGACCGTCTAAAGAATACATCCAATTGGGCCCAAGTGACGAAAAATTGGTTTTCCTGTTTGGTTGTTTCTTTAAGCCAACTCCACCTCTTTTAGCAAGACCAGCCGAATCAAGCTCAGACATTATATCATACACAGCATCCCTTGAGACAAGTAGACCATACTCTTGGCGAATCTTTTTGTGCATTGCCCTATAACCAAGCAGTTGACCAGGCCCTTTTAATTCATGTTTTACAGCTTTTCTGACTTCATCAATAGAAACATCTTTTGGATTGTAATGTAGCCCATATTTTCTCAATCTTCGATCCAATGTTCTGAGTGACCATTTGTACTGAGGGAAATCTCTTTTCAGGAAATCCATCATTTCGCAACGCTGCAGGTTTCTCATAACATACGAGGCCATGGCTTCAGCCAACGCGTTCTCGTCGTCGTTCATTTTCCCTCTTGTTTATAATTACCACTTTTACGTAGATTACTCATAGAAACTGTTGTAGACTGTGTGTCTACTTACTCAGTAACTTCCCTTAGTAAAGGGACGTAACTCTAAGTATTTTGGCAATTGTCGTCCATGAAATGGCAACTCTCGTCCATTTGGCAACTCTCGGCCAAACGTCAGTTTACTTTTACCTTCATTTTACTTTTACTTTCATTTTACATTTTACTTTTACTTTCATTTTACTTTTACTTTCATTTCAATTTCATTGCGTTTTATCTTACATTTTAATTTGTTTTTAAATTTTTTTTTGTTTTATTTTTAGTTTTCAGATTGATATTACTTTTAATTTCTTTTCATTTTTTTTTTCTTCAAAGTGTATTTAATTAGGAAATTAATTTCATTTTCAAAATAATTTTAAAGAAATATTTATGAAATTCTGACTGGCAGTTGTCGGCCACCATAAACTTGTATTCTAGAAATAAGTTTTTTTTAGTGAGTTTTTTTTTTTTTATGGAGAAGACTGGACACCAGTCTAGGCCTAAGCCTAAGTAGGCTATCAGCTTACCAAAATGTTGAATAGGACTTTATTACACAAATTGAACAACCGAGAAAAACCAAGACAATTGTAAAACAGCACTTTACGGTTACTAAAAAAAACCTAGACAATTTGATATCCGTGGTAATAGATGTTTTGCCTTGGATTGGTTCGAGAAATGAAAAAGCGTGGATTTTGGACTGATCATTAATACGAAAAACTCTTCATGACAATCGAGAGAAGGAACAGAAAAATGACTTCAATAACGGAGAATCAAAAAGGGGAGCTAAATCACATTTAAAAAGACAAGAATATCATGAATCTGTGACAATCAGAAACTATTTTACCGAAAACCATTTACAGAGTAGATAATTATTTTATACTTATAGATTAATAGAGCCTAAGTAGACTATTTCATCAGTTTGCCGACACATGTAGGCCTACATGGTTTTTACCTTTTCCTTCAAACGATTTTACCGACCGACCGATCCCGCGTTTTATCGTCCAGTTCAGCAAAATCCTCCCGTACGCTACGCCCCTGCATATATTAGGTCCGCGGGTACCACTGGCCACCGAGAGATGGCGAATGTTGTCGACCTACGTTTGGCCGTACTATGAGAGTTGCTCGTCGAGGACCAGGCTAATGTTTCGTCTGTACACATCATAGGGGCAGGTTCGATGGGGGGGGGGGGGCAACCTCTCAGACCTAACCGTAACAACCGTAATAAAGCGTCGCCTTTTACCTATTCTTTATGCATAGTTATTTACATAGGTATCTAGTTATCGACATCATTTATACTAGAGGACTGCTTTTTAAAAAATATCCGCGGATTCTGCGGTTTATAGTCACGGCGTAGAGGCGCGGATTATGTGTCACGACATTAATAAAAGCATTCCGCGGAATCCTTCTTTTATTAACGCCGGACTATAATGCTATTGTAACAATTGAAAATCTGTGACAATCATGATACTGTGACGATATTGCTATTGTGACAATTGAAAACGGCGTCATTTTGACACTGTGACGTTATGATATGGTGACGAATGAAAACTGGGACAATCGCTAATGTTTATTGTGATGATTACTATGCTGTGATGATAATCATACTCTGTCGATTATACCAATACTGTAGAACTGTTCAATTAATGTAACTAAGGAACAGTGACGATCATAATATTGTGATATCTATACTATCAAGAAGATTATGATGAGTATAATACTGCAGCGATTACAGATAAATCATTTCATAAAAAATTCCATTCCTATATTATGGCAAATATACAAAAAATAATAAGGTGTCTTTCAAGAGTTTGTTCTAAGGCATTGTACAATTCCAATAGTATGATGTTGAATGAAATCCTTCGAACAGTCAAGAATGGTCACCTTATCGGACAAAAGACAATTTAATATAACATATGAGCTTAATTCACACAAAGTACTTAAAAAAAATGAACACCACACAACATTCATTCGACTCTATGACGGGATTCGAAAAATGTGTAACAGTATAAAATATAAAAAATATGTCCATAAAATGTAATGCTTTTCGATTGGCTGTGGTTGGCATTATCTGTCACACTTTTCAAATTAACAATCCGACGCCTGGTTCTCCTGTAATAAATCACTTCATTAAAGTTATCATAATTTTAGTAAAAAATATAAAAACCTGAATCGCAACCAGTTCCTTAATGGCAGCTATGTGTAACATTAATCACAAAGAAACATTTAAACTATGAAATTGAATCGAGAAACCGGCTGATATTCATTACTCTTGTTTTGCATCGAAATCATTCCATTTCAACGTTCACGTGTTTAAATAGATTCTTTAGACGAGGCTCTTGGTCGAGCTGGTTCTCGTTCAGCATCAGAATCGCTTGTCGATTTTCTTGTTTTAGGAATTGGTTTCATCATTACTTCCTTTTCTGGACCACTGCTCTCTCTACAATACAAGAACCATACAGGCTTTTTAATTTAATTTTGAATATGTTTCTATAATCACATTGATCAAAATGACAATAATCTTGTTAAAACCTAAAATACGTGTCATGATACAAATCCTGACACAACTAAAATATTTTGATCCACTGACGATGGCATGGCATTGATATCGGCAAATAACAGTCATGATATCACTAGCTCATGATACTGGGTTAGTCACGATGACTCTAGATTATGATACTGACCTAGTCACGATGGCACCAAGTATAATATTGGTTAAATCACAATGGTACCATCTAACGATACTGGTTTAGACAGGATCGTATCA
>CM060201.1:8174627-8315082 GCA_030562195.1 Nipponacmea schrenckii
AACTTACCTTCATTATCTTCGACCATCTGTATTGAACAATTCCGACGTATTTTCAGCTTCACATTATTTTTCCAAACCAAAATATCAGAAACTCGTTATTTTTGAAGTAACTATACGTATTAAGCGTACCCGATCCAAAAACATTTATCATGTGAAAACTCGAATGTAATATATATTTGAATTAAGAAATGTTCCAAACAATATGAAGGAGAAACTTTATAAATGAAGAAGAAATTAAATACTCAAAGACCAGATATTAAATTAAAGAAAGGCAAGCCTATTTTCTATCATTTCCATCTCGACGACCAATCCATAACCATTCTAACCCTAACCCCAATTGAACGCATAGAAATGAGCTAGGAAGATGGAACGACCAAATTCCGTCAATCGAAGATATTGACTACAGAAAGCCGTATAGGACTCAAATTCACCATAATGTAGGCATTATTTTGTTTTTGTTGTCCCGTTCAATACAACCAGTAATCGAGCAAGCAAGATTCCCATTAAGAGTCTTCGAGGGAAATTTCCTCATTTATCCAAGTTGCATAGGCCTATTAAAAAAATCTCCAATGACATAGCAAACTAAAAAACAATCTATACTTTAAAGGTACTGTATTTCGATTCTTTTTTTATATTTATTCTGATTCCTGTACAATAGGGGGAATCAAACCCTCCCTTTCTCATTAAAATTTGTTAAAGAAGGGTTCCCTTATTTTCATATATATACATACATATACCATAATTGGATGGGTAATACTTATATCAATAGAAAGTAAAGGTGTTCTAATGACTGGGGAAAGTACCAGATGGATCCAGAGGTCCTTAATTAACTCGTTAAGTCTCAAATGTAGTTGATCTCTTTTTTTGATCATCCATAACCGGACGCTGTGGTTGTTAAGTATGCACGCATGCGTACTTCCGACATTCATTATTATTTTCCACAACAACAATGGCATTTTGGTATTCCATTTATTATCTCTAGCAAAAGGCAATAAAACGATTAAATATCACTTTGGAAAAACATTATGAATTAATTTAAATAACACACTAATAATAAAATACAAAATCAATTTTTATACACGTTCATTCATATGACATCATTTGGTCACGTGAACAAACATGAAGTCTTAATTTAGCGTTTCAAAGCATATCAGAGTCAAATGGATTCCACAAGCATTTCTATTTCCACATAGGTCTTTTGATCTTGAGAATTATTAGAAACACCAATTAATCAATTAGTAAGCTTACTTTGGCTCTAATTAATGAGGAAGCCATCTTTAACGTTTAAAAGTTATAATAACAACAATTTCAGAAACCAAATACTCCAGACCAAAATTATACGTCATACATGATTTGTTTTATTATGTTTCGTCGTGCAGGCGCTTGTCACACCAGCATTCGTGATAAAGCGAAGCGAATGGGAAATTGGCCATGATTAATTCTGATCAATATGTTTGGAGAAAAAGCGATTAGTTGTTCGTATTCTGATATTTTAAGTTTACAAAGACTGGTGATCTCTAAATCTGACCAATCTCTCAAACCTTTCAGCGAAAATCGTCAATATTCCGTTAATTGACCAATTTGCAATAAAATAATTATGATTTACTTACCAAAACTTAGCATTGCCATGATTAATAAAATAAAGAGTAAAAAATAAAATTTCCAACTGCCTAACGCAGTTCTTAAGCATTTCATTTTATCTATTGCTTATGTCTAAGAACTGTTGTCACCACAACCTCTATTCTCGATGTAGGCTACATAATGAATATAACTCTTGTCATGATATAACGAATTGAAAAGAACAGCATCTGTGACCAACCGCTCGATCCTTAAAGGGATAATAGGCGTTAGAATACACTCGTCCTATGGCTTATATTTGTGTTTCATATTGACTATTAGTAAAATAAGTATGCATCCCACACTTTACCAAATTTTAAAAAGCCACAATAAAAATATATTCGGAATTTAAAAAAAAAGTGAGCCAGCGACGATTCCATTCAGTTTGAGAATAAAAGCGTCTGGTAAATCAACGCTAAAACATCATTGTGGAATTCAACAGTAGGGGTCAAGGACGCGTGAAAACTCACATGTTAGAGTTACTTCCCTTTATATTTACACGATTTGAAAATCGCTTGACGGATGGCTCAAGCGTTTTATGATTAACTACTCTATTTTGGGGATTTATCGGATTTTAGAGGGATTTTGATGTATAGGTAAGTCCACTGATGGATATATACTGTTATTGTCCAAATTTGAGTGAACTTAAAATTTTATGTTCGTTCTAACGCCTATTATCCCTTTAATATTTGTTTTATGTATCCAATTCAAGTAAAAATGTATTCATGTGTTAATGGGCTTTCTTAATAGTCCGAGCTTTTTTACACCTATGTTCTCTTAGAAGTAATTGTCTAGTAAGTAATTAAGTAATGGATTATTTCAGTGACATTTGTTATAATAAATTTACTTCTTTGCCGGCATGTTCGCACATTTGACCCGACGAACTTGATGGTTTCAATACTCAGGGGAAGTAAACCATAACTGAAAAGGGGTAGAATTTGAGCATTTCTTGTTAGGTTTAGATTATGGTATTTTTTCCTCCTGATAATCTGATTTAATCGAGGTGTAGGTTCTTAATTTAGGAGAGATGTGGGTTTTATATACCACGAATCTGGAATTAATTCCTTGATTTTAGATTCAACCGTGTTAATATCAACTATAAACTCTTAATGTAGTACGCGTCCATGGTGTTCGCTTGAAGAAAATGTGTTCTGAACTAAGTATTATTGTGGGACTTTGCTACCGAAAAGTCCCAGTTTTTTTTGGTTTTTTTTTCGAAATATACATACCTCACTGCGCCTAGACTGCAATAGTTGCAACATTGTCTCAACTTCTCTAGACCTTCTGTAGTGGCGACGTGTTGCATAAATATAAAATGGAACATTTTTGCAAAAACCGGAAGTGCTGCATTGCAACATGTCTAAAAAGTCGGTCAGTGGCTCTAGAAGTCGCAATTATCGATTTTCTTCGGGTTTGCATTTTTGAAAACTTGAAACAATTTCCAACAAGATAGCAGTGAAAAAAAAATCGAAATTCGAAAATTCATAGCACACATTTTTTTGCCGTATTTTGCACATTTTTGCAACTTTGCTATTTTAAGAAAAATTTTTGCTTCATTTCCGCTTTCAACGTAAAAAGGGTTTAAACTTCCGGTTGACCTACTTGTGCTGTAATTGATGTATTGCAACAAAATTTATGTCAATCTTAATTAAATTAGAAGGCAAAAAAACGAAGAAGAAAAAATCCGAACCGGAAGGGAAACTTTGGCCTCCATCTTGACCTAATTAATTTAGAGTGTTAATTTTTTCAGATTCTTAAGTTGTTTTTTGTCCTCTTTCCAATTATATATAACAAAAGTTTGTAAAATGAAAATTGAGGTTTTTGATTTTTGAAAAAAAACAAGTACATTTTGCCGTGTTTACGTTTTTTTGAAATGTATATGTGCATATTGCGTGATCTATTGGATGTACAGACTTCAAATTTGTACCGTTAATATACATTTTAAATGTGATTAGTTTCACGCTAAAAATAATGAAGTGGGCGTGGCACATCCGGGTAAATTTCTAATTTACCCTTTATATCGGTCAGCGAATTACGTCTGTCGGGATTAGCGTTTTTTAAAAAAAGTACTTTGCACGCAGATACCTCATTGCTTTGGCCAGTTTATACCAGAAAATCAGATTATTCGGCCTGGATGTTGCAATTTCTCGACAATAGCAAACCGGTTGATTTTTTTCGAATTTTGGAAGCTTATTTCTAGTGACCTTGACCTTTGGTGACTTTGACCTTTAGTAGGTCAAATGTCATTGACCTTGTTTATCAGTTATTACGTTGACATTTGACCTACGTCCACTTCCGGTTTTATAGCTGCCCGGAAACAGCAAAATTCACAACTTTTGACTGCTCTAGAGCGTAACCTAATTAATTTAGAGGGTTATTTTTTTTCAGATTCTTAAGGCGCTTTTTGTCCACTTTCCAGCGATGTACAACCAAAGTTTTTAAAATAAAAATTTAAATTTTGCTCTTTCAGAATTAAAGTACATTTTGCTTTTTTGAAATGTATTTGTGCATATATCGTGATCTATTAGATGTACAAGCTTCAAATTTGTACCGTAAATACATATTTTGAATGTTATTCGATTTACGCAAAAAAAAATGATATGGACGTGGCACATCCGGGTAAACTTTTAATTTAGCATTTATATAGGTCAGCGAATCACGTCAGTAGGAAATAACGTTTTTCCAAAAAATTCTTTGCACACGGATACCTCGTTGCTTTAGCCATATGCTCCTAGAAAATCAGATGTTTCGGCCTTTCTGTTGCAATTTTGCGACATTTGCAAAGTCCCACTCTGTGCCACAGGTGGCTCTAGTTTTTTTTTTTTTTTTTTTTTTTGTTTTGCAAGCAATATTTTATTTGTAAGGGAAATGGATTAGGGAACAGGCTTTCGTCTATATAACCCTTTTCCAAAAATACAAAATTACAGAACAATTTGAATATGTAGATTAAATACAATAACATATATACATGCATTAAAATGAAATGTTAGCATACATACATATTTTAGAAAAAAAAGGACGAGAATTTATACAGGACTAAACATTATGGCATTATGTTGACAAAAATATATATCTCGTGCAGTAAAAAAGAAATGACAACATAGTTTTGGAATCTTCTGCTGACTTTTAAGAATGAACTAAAAATTTCGACAGATTGTGAAAATGATTCAGTTCCATATGTCAGTTTTTCAACTGAGGTAGTTAAAATGGATTGGTTTCGTGCATTTGAATGTAAGGGACAGTGTAGAAGAAAATGTTCAGTATCTACAAATCGATGGCCACAATGACATGTAGGACCGTCTGAAATATGTCGAAGAAATTTATGGGCATTGAGATAAATATGCGATTAGGACAGGATTATCTTGAGATTTAAAGAGTGTTTTAGAAGATTTTACAGAGTCGACAGTTTTGAGTTGATGGTAAAAAGGAGTTACAGAAGAGCTGAGTTCTGCATTGATATTCTTGAAGTTTGTTATTAGATCTAAAATTATATGGTTTAGATTCAATTTTGACTAATTCAGATAGATAGTAGTTAGATTATTAATTATTTATACAACATTGTTAGTTTATGCCGTCTCTTCTCTCCTGTAGAGTGATAAATCCAGTTGCCCTGTATATGACCTGTCATGGCTAGTCCTCCTTACAGCACCACATATAGTTCTGAGTGCATCTAAATTTTCTAAAGCATCTGTTAGTTCGGCAGTGCAACCATCCCAAATGACAGTAATCAAAATGAGGAAGTATGTATGAAGTATAGATTGTATGTAGGGATTTTCTATTTAAACGATATTTCATAGATCTCAGACAGTTGACCAGTCTACCAGTTTTCGTTAAAATCCCCTTAACGTGAACATCCCATTGATAGTGTTTTGAAAAGACAGACAGATGTTTATGAGAGATAACCTCTTTAATAGGTATAATATCTAGAATAAGAGTTGGCAAAAGTGGGATTTTCTTAGTACAAAGTGCAAGTGTTTCCGAATTCAGTGGGTTGAAGGAAACTAGTCAGGTCTTGGCTTAGTTGTTAATTATTTATATTATTTAAGACAGTCGCACATGCCACCGGGTCATCAATTCTTATATACAGACTCGTATCGTCGGCAAAGAGTCGTATATTTTATATTGTTAATAATGTCGTTTGTATATCCTGCTCACACGACCACCTTTATTAAGAGCCCACCTTCAATAAGCGCCCACAATAATGTCCACCCTACGAGTTTTAAATGTAATTAATGACTGATAACTGGACACCTTCATTACGCGACCTGCGACCAAGTATTTACACTCCCAAGTAATCCAAAAGACTCAACTAGGTGGCCATGGCACTTCTGATTATCTCCCTCTGAACAAAGATCACGTTTACGCGTCGGTGAGATTTAATGAAATATCTCTAATCAGTAATTTGATAGTTTTCTACTGAATAATTTTATAGCTTATTGCTGATTAACATTGATAGATTTCATCGTATTTACGATTATTATAGAGTACTGTAAAGATATCAAAATTTAGTTTTTTAGAAAAAATTAAGCTACCGTAAATTTTATCAGAAAGCGAAAGTAGAATGTACCGGATGTTGTTATATAAAAAAAAAAGATTAACGTGTGTTACCAACAATTAAAATACATGTAAAGAATGATATTTTATGGCAAAGAATTTTGACATTGAAAACGATAGTTTCGGTTAAAACTTTGGTATTGAAAAGGAAAAGATAGCTTGCCAGGCAAGGTAATATACGCCCACTGGCAGAATTTATTTCAAATAAAAACTTTCAGTAAGGTTACAATAAGTGGAATGAGATATTCAACCTTCCACCATATATATTTTTCTAGGGTCTCCTGTTTCATTAAAAACTGTCAAGAATTGTACCTAATAACAACTCATTAAATATTTTTCGGTATTTTTATGATTTGCAATAGAGTTCACCCTTAATAATATTTTGATATTTTTAATTCTTAATAAGGCTCATCCTTGGTTGATATTAAACAATTTCAGCGACTTTTGTCAAAAATGAATGTTTAGAGTGTTCACAAGCTAAAAGTTGAAAGCGTTTTTGAAAACAGGCGCAATAACTGACACTAAATATTTTTCGATTTATATGATTTTCAATAGGGTTTATCCTTGTAAGAAAACAACTACTAAAGCCAAGTTTCATCAAAATCCATTCAAATTTGTTCTTTCTAGAGTGTTTACGAGTTAAATTGAACGCGTTTTCAAAAACAAGGGCAATAACTTGTACTCAATATTTTCGATTTTCAATAGGGTGCATCCTTGGGAGAAAACAAATACTCAAGCCAAGTTTCGTCAAAATCCATTAAAAATTGTTCTTTCTAGAGTGTTTACAAGCTAAAATTGAACTCGTTTTCAAGAACAAGGGCTTTTACTAACACTAAATATATTTCGATTTATTTGATTTATAATAGGGTTCATCCTTGGGTAAAAACAAATACTCAAGCCAAGTTTAATCAAAATCCATTAAGAATTGTTCTTTCTAGAGTGTTTACAAGCTAAAATTGAACGCGTTTTCAAGAACAAGAGCAGTAACTCATACTAAAAATTATTTCGATTTCGCTGATTTTCAATAGGTTTCATCCTTGAGTTATAACACACACTCATACCAAGTTTCATCGAAATCGGTCAAGAATTGTGCCATATATAGTGTTTACGAGACAAAAATCGAACGCGTTTAAAAGAACAAGGGCAATAATTCATATTAGATATATTTTGATATTTTTAATTTTCAATAGGACAAGGGCAATAATTCGTATCAAATATATTTCGATATTTTCTTTTTTCAGAAGGGTTCATCTTTGGGTGATATTAAACAATTTCAACAAGTTATGTCAAAATCGGACAATAACTGTGCTTTGTAGAGTGTTTTAAAGCCAAAAATTGAACGCGTTTTAAAAAACAAGGGCAATAACTGATGTTAAATTTTTTTTTCGATTTTACTGGTTTTCAATAGGCTTCATCCTTGGGTGATAACAAATACTGAAGCCAAGTTTCATCAAAATCAGGCAAGAATTGTTCTCTCAAGAGTGTTTACAAGCTAAAGTTGAACGCGTTTTCAAGAAGATTTCGCTGATTTTCAATAGGGTTTATCCTTGAGTTATAACATACTCTCACACCAAGTTTCACCAAAATCAGGCAAGAATTGCACATTGTACGAAAGATAATGATATGCAGAAAATGTCACATGGTCTAATTTGATTTCCGTAATGTACAAAATAACGATCCGAAGATTACGATTCAGTTAACATGCTCTAGTTGAGAAGTTCCAAAGGTTCCAATGCATATATTGCGTATCTACATTAAGTGCTAGACAGTCTAATTAAAATATAGGTCATAATTTTTTATCTTATTAGTTTCGTTTCGAATATTTTTATTATCTATTGGCTAACTGTTGTGGTTACGTACAAAGCCAATAGCTAATAAAAACATACGAAACGACCTCTGCGATTCACAAATCTGTCAAATGCCAGTAAGAATGAGTGCATATCAAGTCCCCAAGCCATCTCAAGATGTACTTCGCGAGAAGCTAAACAAGTGAAAAGGCATAAATAACGCTTTGTTCTCAATTTTCAAGGACCTTGATTGTTTTTAAATGGGCCTACAAAGTCAACACCAACATCAGCAAACGCTCTCAATGGATTTCTCAGACGTACCAATGGAAGAGGCGTCATGACCTCTCTCAGCTCTTACATGCTGTCCCCGATCTACCAAACCGACACGATACCCAATTCTGTCGTATTTTTATACGCCCACATGAAATGGGGGGCGTATATTGTCGTCACTCACGTCCGTTCGTCCGTCGGTCCGTCCGTCGGTCCGTCCGTCGGTCTGTCCGTCCACAATTGCTCGTAAACACTCTAGAGGGTGCAATTCTTAACGGATTTTGATGAAACTTGATATGAGTGTTGATGATCACGCAAGGATGAACCCTATTGAAAATCAGCGAAATCTGAAAAAATTTAGTATGAGTTCTTGCCCTTGTTCTTGAATGGCTCGTAAACACTCTACAATGTGCAATTCTTAACGGATTTTGTTGAGACTTGGTGTGAGAGTTTGTTATAACTCAAGGATAAACCCTATTGAAAATCAACGAAATCAAAAAATATTAAATATGAGTTATAGCCTTTGTTCTCGAAAACGCGTTAAATTTTAACTTGAAAGAATAATTCTTAATGGATTTTGATGAAACTTGGCTTGAATATTTGTTATCGCCCAAGGATGACCCCTATTGAAAATCATTTAAATCGAAAAATATTTAGTGTCAGCTATTGCCCTTGTTTTTGAAAACGCGTTCAACTTTTTGGCTTATAAACACTCTAGAAGGCACAATTCATGATCAATGTTGACAAAACTAGCCGTAATTGTTTGTTATCACCTAGGGATGAACCCTATTGAAAATAAGAAATATCAAAAAATATCTAATATGAATTATTGCCCTTGTTCTTTGAAACGTGTTCAATTTTTGTCTCGTAAACACTCTACATGGCACAATTCTTGATCAATTTTGATAAAATTGGCGTGAGAGTGTGTTATAACTCAAGGATGAACCCTATTGAAAATCAGCGAAATCGAAAAATATTTAGTATGAGTTATTGCCTTGTTCCTTAAAACGTGTTTTATTTTTGTCTTGTTATTTTGATAAAATTGGTGTGAGAGTGTCTTTTAACTCCAGGATGAATCCTATTAAAAATCTGCGAAATCGAAAAATATTTAGTATGAGTTATTGCCATTGTTCCTGAAAACGTGTTCAATCTTAGCTTGTAAACACTCTAGAAAGAACAATTCTTAATGGATTTTGATGAAACTTGGTTTGAGTATTTGTTTTCACCCATGGATGAACCCTATTGAAAATCAGATATATCGAAAAATATTTAGTACAAGTTATTGCCCTTGTTCTTTTTTGACAAAAGTCGCTGAAATTGTTTAATATCAACCAAGGATGAGCCTTATTAAGAATTAAAAATATCAAAATATTATTAAGGGTGAACTCTGTTGCAAATCATAAAAATACCGAAAAATATTTAATGAGTTGTTATTAGGTACAATTCTTGACAGTTTTTAATGAAACTAGAGACCCTAGAAAAAAAATATATGGTGGAAGGTTGAATATTTCATTCCACTAATTGTTACCTTACTGAAGAGTTTTTTATTTGAAATAAATGCTGCCATTGGGCGTATATTACCTTGTCTGGCAAGCTATGTTTGTATATTCCCTTGAGTGGTCTCTGAATACAGGTTAGAAGGTCTGAATTAGAGAGAGCTGGGGGCCAAGAACAGAACCCGGTGGAACAACAGCAGGCACACGATCAGTTTTATCGTTTTTTCGAATCTTTTACTTACAATACAAAGAAGAGAAACTGGTCGATAATTTACACATTCAGCGGAATCACCCTTTTTCAAGATAGCTGTTACGTTTGCCGATTTCCAAAGAGCGGGTACATGTTTTAAAGTTAGTGATAAATTGAAAAGGTTATCTTTTCCTTCAGAAATACGAAAAATAATGATATGCAGAAAATGTCACATGGTCTAATTTAATTTCCGTAATGTACAAAATCACGATCCGAAGATTACGATTCAGTTAACATGCTCTAGTTGAGAAGTTCCAAAGGTTCCAATGCACGTATTGCGTATCTACATTAAGTGCTAGACAGTCTAATTAAAATATAGGCCTTAATTTTTTATCTTATTAGTTTCGTTTCGAATATTTTTATCTATTGGCTGACTGTTGTTGTTACGTACAAAGCCAATAGCTAATAAAAACATACGAAACGACCTCTGCGATTCACAAATCTGTCAAATGCCAGTAAGAATGAGTGCATATCAAGTCCTAAAGAGAAGCTAAACAAGTGAAAAGGCATAAATAACGCTTTGTTCTCAATTTTCAAGGACCTTGATTGTTTTTAAATGGGCCTGCAAAGTCAACACCAACATCAGCAAACGCTCTGAATGGATTTCTCAGACGTACCAATGGAAGAGGCGTCATGACCTGTTGTGCAGCCTTACATTTTCTGCGTTTACATTCTCGGCAATTGTGTACCGATTTGATAGCGGAGCGGGCCCGAAGTAACCAAAATTTCTCTCGCAGAATGCTAAGAGTATAAGAAGTTCCTAAAGCACTATTTCCTTGCGTATGCAAAAGGGTAGCTATCAAGCGGGATACGTCATAGTCTTTTGACAAATGACAGGAAATCGTGTATCCTGTGACAAATTGTCAGATTGTCGCAAGCGTCCGTTCAGACATAACACATTGTGTTCATCAAGGAATGGGTTTAAATATATCAAGGAAGAATTACTATACAGGTTTTGCTCGGTTTTAAGCAGACGAAGTTCATCATAAAAGGCATCATTCTGTGCGACACGGAACCAAAATTGTTCTGAATTTGAAATCTCATCAACAGTCAATACTTTGCTAATTGAATGGTTACGATTGCGACAATTATGAATGAAACGGAAAAGCCATCAAGTCACTCTGCCTAGGCTTATCCAACTCGAATAGCGAGCAGCTTTTAACCTTCCAAGATCATAAGTTACTTTGACCAAAAAGCCCTTTGTGGCTTTGATCGAATTTCTAGAAACTAATTATTGGATGGATCGGGACATATGGACTTGGGCCAATGGTCAGAAACTTTGCATAAGAAATTCGGCCCATTCCACCAAAGAGCGCTTTGGGCCAATACTGTTGTCGATAAACCTCTTGTAGCTAAATCGCTCGCGTTTTGGGCTGTTGTTCCACTTAAATGGCTCCAAAAGACAGTGGATTTCACCAATGCAATTTGAGACAAATGGTTTGTATTTCCGAGATTCGCCCTTGATCCAGAACAAAACATTTTAACTGTCTGCCCAATAAGTGACACAACTCGTGGGTATATATAAGACATAACTAATAGATTTTGCTAAGCTTTATCCCAAAACGGCACCGCAAAGCTCTAATTTGGGTATAGATATGGCTTTTAAGGGTGCGACCCTATTTTTTGTAGCTATCAAATTTGTAGTAAAGGTGCCATCGTTGTATTCAGCACGGAGGTATACGGCGGCGTAGACTCCCTCCGAAGCGTCAACAAAGACATGAAGACTCCGATCGACGATGTTAATAGTTTTCTTGACCAGACAGCGACCAACATATATATTTTTGAGTAATGGAAGCTCTACGAACCAAGAATTCCAATTTTCATAGAGATCCAAAGGGAGGGGTTCGTCCCAGTCAAGGCCCCTTACCATGTTTCTTGAATGCCAAGTTTTGCCTGTAAATGGTGATAATAAACCCAGTGGATCAAATAATTTGGCTGTCTTACTTAGGACTGTTCGTTTTTTTTAGATTAAAGTTGTCTTCGGGTGGTTCTAAGACAAACGTGAAAGAGTCAAGTTCTAATTCCGAATGAAAACCGAATGTTTTTAAGGATGGTAGTCCAGATTTGTCATTTATTTCAATACTTGCGATACGATCAGCTACTGGTATTTCCGTTAACACATAGAGAGAATTAGAAGCCCATTTACGAATATGGAAGCCACCTATGCAAAGTAACTTGGTTACTTCTTGTCTTAGAGTGTTCGCTTCTTCCACGGAGTCTACACTGTCTAATAAATCGTCCACATACATCGAATCTAGTATCGATTTGGCACCCAAGGGAAAGTGTTCCAGATTCGACTGAGCATGTTTACGAATCACGAACTTTAACAAATATGGAGAAGAGGCATTGGAGTTTCCGGTGAGTGATGGCGTGGGCAAGACGTGTTTGGGAGGCAGCTCTTAAAAAATCCTAAAATATGATGATTTTCTTGCCCACCGTTACCTCTTGCCCCCGGTGTAACCTATTTTTGTAATATTCATCATTAGAAGCCGTACAGACACTTTCCAGGTATTAAATTATGTTCAATTTATCACAGATGCCAGAAGCAAGTTTGTCCTCAACCCACACACGTAATGGCTAACAAGGGAGGCAACTCCATGGAGAAAGAAGTGCACACTTACAAAGACGAATTGCTTGCTGAGATGAAAACCGAATTTAAGGCCCAAACTGGTAATTTTAGTGATTGAACCGACAAAATTGATAGCATCCATACCAAGCTATATCGTAGATTAAGTGTTCTAGAAGATGAGAATAAACTCTAAAAACGAAACTGGGTTTAATAGAACGAAGACTGGTCAAGAACCAACGCTCTAACCACTGTGCTATAGAACCGTGAGATGTACAATATGTGGATATTATTATTGTTGGCAACCTAAATGCACGAACTGCAACCCTGCGTGACTCATCGACTGGGGATAGATTTATTGAAGGCTTACATGGCTTGTTGGAAGTTTAGACCATGACGACAGTAGCATACCATTAAGGCGAAATAAGGAACCCAAAACAAACAAATTTGGGAAATCTTTAGTCGATGTAGGCCCTATGTGCCATAAACAATCTATTCATTACAAATGGCACGATCGAAATGTGATGAAAATGGAGAATGTACCTATATCTGCCCCACAGGTGCAAGCTTAATAGACTATCTGCCTCCTGCCACCTAATGTCCTTGAGTTAAAAGTGCCCAGCTTGGATGTATCAAAACATTTTCCGATTGATTGTGAAATCAGGCTGTCATTGCCAGAAAAAATCCCTTTACAAACGATGGCACCAGGTATTAGTTACAACAAGTATAAGTGGAAGATAAACCATATATCTTTATTTAAGGGTTGTGTCGAAGATATAAACTTAAAACTAGATGAAATTCTTCAACTGGTGGAAGTGGATGTAAACTCTGCGACAGAATTGTTGGAATTAGAACTACAGCGGCCTTTCATTTTGCAAGTGGGCATGGACTAGGTGCATTATTATACCAACTTCAGGATGCAAGTAGAGGTTTGACAAAGTCTGAAAGAAACTATGCTGAACACAAGCTTGAATCTTTGGCCTTGAAATGGGCTAAAACAGAAATGTTTAGAGAATATTGTATGGGGTTATGGTCTATACAGACAATATTCTCATTTAAACCCGACTTCCATCTTGTTCACCCATTTGTTTATCAATAACAAACACAATATTGGTATATCGGCGACACTACAGAACAGATGAACTCTAAAAAACGGGAGAACGTATATTACATAAAACACATTTCAAAAACTCGATAAATGTACAAACAATTTATAAACCCAAATCTTAGACACATTCAAACGTTTCGACAAACTATCCTTCACATAGCCATCTTTAGCACTTTCAGATTTCCAACGTCCGTGACGTTTAAACAAACGGTCTGCTATACCGAAATTAGCAGCAGCCGATGTCCCTCCCGCCCGTAAACCATGCAAACCATAATCATCTATATTAACAACAAATGGTTTAAATGCTGATATAAACTGTTCACGAACACTTGAATAAGAAATAGGTTTAGCTATATTTCTCAATACATAACCGGATTTACTTTTCGTTAAAGCCCGAAATAAAAACTCGCCACTATCATCGCGTATATTGGCAGCTTTGAGATAAGATAAAAGATTAATAACAGGACAAAGCTTTGTTTCTCCTTTAGAAATAACCACCCAAGCCCCATCCCTATATACATCAGTTTTAGATTTTTCAACAAAAATCGACATTTAATCCAATTTAAATTCAACATCACATCTTCGTAGATTTAACACTTCAGATATACGAAAAAATCCCCCGTAACATAGTAAAGAAATAATAATAATTCTTAAATTATAAATATTAGTCATATCATATAACGAATCATACAACTTATTAAGTACATCCAAAGTGACTATTTCTTTCTTCCTAATAGGTTGACTCAAAATTCTCTTTCCCCCCTCATAGACATGCTTCACCATACAATTCTCCGATGGTGACGTCAGGCCAACCATCTTATGCACCCAGCGAATACTAAACATAGCATTGTTCAACCTGCCTACTGACCCATTATTATTTATAACATAAGATAAATATAGAGCGAACATAAGAGGATTGATAGGTAAAATAGAAGGCACACCATTCTTATCAGCCCAGGATTTCCATTTTAAAAATCCATAACGATATCTCCTGTTCGTGCTATCAGCCCTGGATTTTGTAAGTTAACTTGGTATATTTTGAAGTTCTAAAAGTAATTCATTGTTTAACTTATCTACATCCGTAGGTCTGCAAAAATAAATGTATAAACAAAATATATATAAACATAGATACATAAAAATCAACATCACAATCAACATATCCGTATATATCAACTAAATAGATTAATGCCTAAATGGGTTTTTTACACGAACTAATTACCCCAATTCTAGAATAAAGTAAATTCATTACACAATTCAATAAGGTTAAATGCAAATTTCAAGAAAGCTTCAAATAAGACAAATACGTTTTCAGTTAAACATAGCTTCAATTAATAAAAGCTACCTAAAATCTATATTCAATGCAATCATATCAAAATGTAAATCTTTATTTCCAAATAAACCCTTTCCAGATTTACATACAGTAAAAGCCGTCTTATGCCTGGGCAAAAACAAATAATTCTTAACAGCTGAGATAAGCACACTACCATTTGGACATAATAATGGCCAAAATCTTCCCGAATGCCAAAACGGCACAATAATAGTACCATAAGCTTTAGAAAATTCCATATGCAACAACACCCTTTCAATTAAATATATCGGGGGCACGAACCATCCTCTTCGCCCACCCCAGCTAACTGTAAATGCATCAATTCCATAAGAACCAGGATTCCAAAACTTGGAATAAAAATGTTCAAGTTTACAATTATGATCTGAAGCAAACCAATCAACTTCAAATGGACCCCATACATCATTTATATCATGAAAAATACTATGGGAAATACCCCAATCATCAAAATCAATAAATCGCGAGTAAAAATCAGCTCTCTCATTCTCATCTCTAGGCGCCCAATCCATTTCCAAAGTCACTGAATTCTTTAACAATAATTGAAAAATATCATACGCTATCTCTTGTAGCCAAGGCTTCATGCTACCTTTCTCAACTATTTTAACAACAGCTTGATTATCAGAAAACCATTTAATTCTACCTAATGCAAAATAGATTTAAAACTCTATAAACAGCCATTAATTCCCGACAAGTGGAACTTTTCGCACTTTCCTCAACTGTCCACATACCATGAGCAACACCTTGAGGAGATTCTAAACAATATCCAGCAAAACCAGAATCACTGGCATCACTATATACAATCTTATTAGTATACGGTTTAACCTCAACAGTTTTACTAAAAGGCTCAGATAAATTATCTCTCCAAAATTTTAATTCACAGAACATATTAGAAGTAAATTCCAACTTAGAATTCCACGATGTACTAACAGCAATCGCTTGACTCATAAATCGAGACATAATTTGGGTTAAATTGCCAAGAACTACTGACATAGAAATTATTTGACCAACTATACTCGCCAAATGTTTAATATGAATCAATTTATGCATATTACATAAATTCAAAACATACTTTAATGACTTATTAATTTTATCAATACGCCTTTCTGGAATTGTTAATATTCCCATTTCTGTAGCAATGATAATACCTAAATAAACCAAATTCTGAACTGGATCACAACAGGACTTGCTAACCTTCGGTACAAAACCAGAAGCAATAATATCACGTTTAACTTCCAGAGCCTGAATCGATAATAATTCTCTAGAAGGGTGAGTGCCAAACCCATCATCTAAATACATTAAGATTTTCTTATATATCATCGTATTTTACGCTTTGTTTCCATAAATGCTTATTCACCAATCTTAAATCTAAAATTAGCCTCTTTTTACCGTTACTCTGTACTGAAACAGAAAGTGGATTTACAGCGTAAGGTGCATCAATACATCTTTCGATTAAGTATCTTGATTCTAAATCTAAAATAGCCTGAGTAACAAAATCTTTATATCTAAAGGCCGATTTATTGTTTATTTCTCGGATCACCCCCGGTTTCGAAAAAAACGGAATTTTGTAACCATATTTAATAGTTTCAATAAGATATTGTGAAGTCTCATTTCTACCCTTAACGATAATATCAACAGATCCAGATTCATATTCAAAGAAAATATGAGTAAGACACTCATCCATCCCATGGGGATATAACAAATCTGAATTCTCATCTCTTACAAAATCGTCATTTTCACGTTGTTGTTTGCTGATTGTTGGAAGCTGCACCTGATTGGCATTCTCTTCTGAAGTGTCCGAATTCACCACAACTGAAACAGGAGCCTTGGTTTTTTCTTGAGGGACGAAATGAATAATTCTGTCCAGCTGGTTGATACCTATTTTGACCTGAAGAAACTCCAAAAGACAAATTAGAAGACTTTCTTTTAGATTTCAACTTCCAAGCTTTCTTCTTCCTCAGAGCTGCTGCTTCAGCTCTATGAATTTTCTTATCATCGTCAGAGTCATCTGCCAAGGGATGTTCTTCATAGAGTTTTACTGTATCCCACCCAGCCTCAGATGAGTCAGCAATTTTAATCAATTTGGAGCGTTTAGCTATCTTATCTAAACAGTCATTGATAATGTCTTTTACATAATCTAATTTACCAACTCTGATACCCCACAAAGCTTGTGTGAGATTATCAGCCAAATCAGAATTATACTGGAACTGATCCTTATTCCCAACACCTTTCCAAGCATACTGTTTATCATCTTTTAATTTCTTAACAGAATTATTTGCACCATTTATTTCTGATTTAAGTGACACGATTTCACTATCTAGTTTAGAATCTAAATACTCCTTCAGTTCACTTTTCTGAGTTTTCAATTGCAAAAATATATCAGATAAAGTAATGTTTTCACCTGAAACATTCCGTTTAGATGGACCAGCAACATCCATATCGGAAATCATATCGTCGTCAGACATCATAGAATACCAATAAAATATCGAATGAAATAATTAATGATGTTCACCGTCTCGCAGTGTCGCCTGAAGTGCATCAGCGCGTTATTAGTTACCACCTCTTCATACACCAAGTATGGAAACCCACTAATTCCTTCGTCAAACGAGGGAAATTTCATATCCCTTAACTTATGTTTTGACGAGTGTCAAGTTAGATGCTACAGGACATCGATGGTTAGCTGAATTAGCTAATTATTATTTCAACATAAAATATCGACCAGGTAAGCGTAATGCAGATGCAGATTGTCTGTCAAGGATTCCTGAAGTTGAAGTTGAAGATACCAATTTTAGGGAAATCTCTCATGACATAATTTAAGCTTTGCAAGATTTTACTGTGGACGAGTGATTGGTGACTTGTTTAGCAACTCAGATTGTTCCAGACCTCTCATCAATTGATGTTGGGAAGAAGCAACCTTGTTAAGAGAATTTGATCATCTTGAGATTAAATCAGGTATATTATATCGAATGACATCCACGATTGAAGGAATTAACTATCAGCTCGTACTTCCAGTTAGTGACAGAAAAAACAGCTTAAACAGGTTGCCATGATGCGGTTTGTCACCTTGGTAGAGAAAGGACATTGTCCTTATTAAAGGAACGTGTATATTGGCCAAGAATGTCAACAGATGTTGATGAATATATCAAGAGCTGTCAGAGATGTTTAGTGAGGACAAAACCAACTAAAGTAAGAGTTCCACTTGTAAGTATTCAGACAACACAACCGATTGAATTGGTAAGTATAGACTATCTCAGCCTAGACGACTCTTAGGGAGGTTATCGTTACATCCTTGTGATAACTGACCATTTTACCCGCTATGCACAAGCTATTGCTACACGAAACATGACCGCCGACACAACAGCGAAAGCGTTATATGAACAATTTATTGTCCATTATGGTTTCCCTTGTAGGATCCATAGTGATAAAGAGGGCAGTTTTGAAAATAAGATCATTCAAGGACTTTGTCAGTTATCAGGAATGAGAAAGTCATGAACAACACCGTACCATCCAAGTGGCAATGGAACCTGTGAACGCTTCAACAGAACTCTTCTTGATATGTTAGGTACTCTTGATCCAAATAAGAAACATGATTGGAAAAGTCATCTGCCGTCTGTGCTTATAATTGTACAAAACATGAAAGTACTTGTTATTCACCATTTTTCCTTTTTTTTCGGTAGGAAGTCTCATCTGCACTCAATGTCGTGTTTGGTTTGTACAATCAGGAATCAATTAATAGTTATAGAAAGTTTGTGTCCTATTTAAAAAATATCTTTAGAGAATGCATGCTAAATATTCTGACATATCTGATAAGGTATCAGTAGAAAGGTTGCATTTTAAAGAAGGTGAGCATAAAAAAGCTGATAGATGGGAAAGTAATGTATATTTTGTTAAGGATCAACCAAATCAGGATATATCAGTATATGTGGTGAAGAGAAAAGATGGTCATGGTATGGAAAGAATTCGTAATAGGAATTATTTGTTTCCAATTGGTTCTGTTATGTTTGATGCTCCTCGGGATAAACCATTACCTCCTCAACATAAACCAAGGGAAAAAAAGCACCTGTTTCGGTTGTTCACGTGAATCTGAGGAAAGCGAAGCGATGATTTTCAGAATGATGTAATTAGATAGTTAGATACATTAGATACAACTAATTGTAATTAGTATCCTTTAAACCCCTCTTAAGGTGGGTTATCATTTTCATTATTTAGTTTGTAATAATGTGTTTAAATACAGTGATTATTTATTAAGTGTAACGTTTCCGTACCTATCTATAGTTATATGTGTCGCTTAGTTTATCAGTTATATATAATATTTAATTGAGTAGCCTAATTTCCATTGTTATGTTTTGTGTGATTTAATTGTATATTAATATTTTGTACATGTGTTTTTCAGGGATTTCATTAAAGGTTTAAAACTAAAAGTAAATATCTTTCAACCCCAGTACTCCCGTTACAATATGACATGTCTGCCATTCTTGTTAAGTCCAAGATAATTGTTTTCAAGAAGGGAGGTAATCTCTCAAAACATGAGAAAGGTGTTAAGTTTGTAAACTATTATAAGTATCTAGGTATTATATTTTCTTGTAAACTTTATTGGAATGAATGTTGTAAAGCTTTAGAACAGCAAAGCACTAAAGGCCTCAACATGATAAAACACTGTCTTTCTGAAATAGGTAATAGAGATGTGAATGCTGCATTCAAAATGTTTGATTCCATGATAGCACCCAATCCTCTTATATGGTGCAGAATATGGGGAACCTGCCAAAGAGAGGACATTGAAAGAATTCATGATAAATATTGTAAATGGATTCTAGGTGTGTTCTCTAGGACTCCTAATGTTTTGGCTAAACTTGAATATGGTAGAGTAGGTATGCATACTAATTATATGTCCAAACCTCTGGTTTATTTTATTAAAATTTTGGAAATGGAGGTCACAAGACTCCCAAAACACTGCTACCACATGTTGTTTAAGCTTGACAATATGTGTTGTTCTAACTGGGTCAGTAATGTCAGAATATTGTTATTTGAACTTGTTTTGGTGAAGTATGGTTAAACCAAGGTGTTGGGGATAAAAGTGTGAATCAAGTATTAGCAGATTACGGACACAACTATTTTTTAACTGCTTGCTTACCAGAGACATGGACATCAACTTTACGAAGCATGCAGATGCATGGGAAGAAATTAATGGAAAAAGTATATGGAAGACAATCCCTGCCATAATTAATCATTCTTAATGCTTAATTCGGTGATAAACATTAGTACAGTAAAATCAACATTTGTACGCTTAATTTGACATTCGTTCACTCAATTCCTAATTTGTTATTAAAAATTTATCATTCGAATAAAGAATATTACTGAACAAATTAACGATTTAGCCGAACTAATATTGCCCACTTCATAACGCCGAATGAAGTTTACCGAACAAACGTTGAAAAACATTTCTCGCATTTCATGAGAACGATATCATTATGACGACAAGTGGCGCTGCTCAATTTTAGTTAGGGCTTCGTTCCTATTTGTTTCGCCAATTTTTATGGCCGGCCAGTGGCTGTGTACAAAGTAAAGAATCTTATTATGAATTCCAATTTTATGATAAAAAGCGAAGTTTTTAATCAAACTCTTGGTTCTCTTTATTCATTGGAATGTGAGATTTTGAGATAAATATGGTGCCTTTACCAGGAAATGTTTTGAAAAATGGCCTATTTTTGTACAGTCCACAGTGATGGTTGTGGGACAGATATTTTGATGGAATTGGCAAAATCCAAACCAGATAGTTTCTTCTATCTAAAATTCCAATATAATAGTATTTTCATGCCAAGTTTAGTTACTGGCCAGATATTTATTGTTCGTGGGATTCGCACGACATTGCATCGGCCGATATTTTACACAGGCAACAAAAAATTGCTTTTAAATTAATTCTTGGTTCTAAGTATAATACTGATTTGTCACTGAATCTTAAAAGGCTTAATATTTTTGACATTAAAACCAGGCATAATTTTAATTCGTATAAATTTATGTATAAAACTCTGAACAACTTGTCTCCTTCCTACCTTTCAAGCCTCTTTAGCTATAAACAGACGCCTTATTCTAGCATAAATTCAAAACTTGTGGTGCAAAAACCACGAATCAATTTGATTAAACAAAGTATTAAATACAAAGGATCGATTTTATGGAATGGTCTAGACGAAAATATTAAATCAGCATCAGATTTTAAGACTTTTCGAAGGATGATTCTTGGTAATCTTTCATTAACATAAGCATACTTCCTGTTACACGGGTATTCTTTTCACCAACTATAGGCTTACTTGCTGATGGCTATCTTAACAATTGTGTTTCTCCATGATTTAATGATTTAAGTAATTTATTAATTTTATTTTTCCCTTTCCCACAGGTATATCACCACCAACAATTCTATTTTGGCCTAACTTGAACCATTTTGAAAATCTAAATTACTACTGTCGGGGGATGAGTAAACATCCTTAAAGCTGGTCTTGAGCATGGACAAATCCTACCTCCCCCTCCATAGAAAATAAGAACATAAAATGGAGTAGGGTTGGGTAGCCCGCTCGCAGCACATGCACTGACGCTTTGGCAATTGTTTTTCTTTTTTCTTTTTCCTTTTTTTTTTTTTTCTTTTTTTATGTATGTTTTGATGTCTGATCGGCTCATGCAGATGTACTTGTCTATTCCTTGGTTTTTGTGGTCATGTACTTGATCGCAGAATGATGAATCTGTCCATTTTACATGTACTTGTGTATTTTAAAACTAATTGTACATTGAAATGATATATGGTTTTTGCTGTCATGTACTTGATCGCCGGAAGATAAATCTGTCCATTATTTACACATGTAAATGTGTATTTAATAAATTGTACGTTGAAATAATACGTGATTTTTTGCGGTCGTGTGCATGGCCGCGGGAACTATATATTACATCCATTTTATAAACTAATTGTAGGTTGAAAATCTGTCCATTCATGCACATGTACTTGTGTACTTTTAAACAAATTGTACGTGGAGTATTGTATATTTATTTTGTGGTCATGTACTTGATCGCCGGAACATATCTCTGTCCATTTGATACACATGTACTTGTGTATTTTTAGTATTTCAGACGAATTGTATATTGAGACATTATGTATTTTCGATTTTTTTTTTTTTTTTTTTTTTTTTTTTTCCAATGTATTGCCCCATGGGCTGAATGTGAGACAGGACCATGTCCTTGTGTATTGGGCCTAATTCTGACCCATGTAAAATAAAGAGTTTATTATTATTATTAGAATGATTAATTATGGCAGGGATTGTCTTCCATAAAAGTAGGGGTCATTCGTTTTGATGAACCGAAGTCTACCATCATCCACAGTAACTAGTCCTTAAGTTTAAAAGGAAAGATCTCAGGTTATGCCATATAAGGGAAACAGTGTGTTTTTTTTTCAGAATTCCTCAGATTCTAATATTTGTGCAAATATTGAAATCACCCCTGTTGTCATGGAAGTAGATCCAGAAACTTTGGATATTCCCGTTATAGTTCGTGTGTCGAATTTATCCTTATCAAAGGTGCGAATATTTCCACACTCCATCCTTTGCGAGTTGGTAGCTGTGGATATAGAGCAGAATCCAATGAGTAAAGGTTTGACACAATCCAGTTCTCCATATAAATCAGAATTACCACCAACGAAGAATTTCTTGGGTGAAATCGATTTTAGCAACACAGCTCTGGAACCCGAACAACTCGTGCAAATCAAGGAGTACATCAAGAACTAGTCAAGACAACGATATTGGATGCATCAACCTAGTCAAGTACAACATTACGTTGACAGATGATATTCCCATCAAGCAACCATACAGGCGTATACCACCAGCCATGTATGATGAGGTCAAGAAACATCTTCATGATTTATTGGAAGGCGGAATCATCAGGCACAGTTGCAGCCCTTATGCATCACCGATAGTGTTAGCACGCAAGAAGATTCTTCGCTGCGCATGTGTAGACTATCGACTGATCAACAAGAAGACTGTTCGTGATGCCTATGCCCTACCAAGAGGGGAAGAACTACAAGACCATCTTTCAGGTTCGAAATATTTCTCTGTCCTTGATATGAAGACAAGCCGAAATCTGCGTTTACAGTAGGTCCACTTGGATTTTACGAATACAACAGAATGCCCTTTGGTTTGACGAATGCACCTGCTACGTATCAACGTTTGACGGAAGACTGTCTTGGAGATTTAAATTTAAAAATTTGTGCAATTTTCATAGATGATTTAATTATATTTAGCAAAACTTACGAGGAACACCTAGAACGTATGTCAATGGTATTTTCACGACTTTTTCACCATGGATTAAAGTTAGCCCCAAAGAAATGTCATTTCTTCCAAGAAAAAGTTAAGTACTTAGGTCATGTAGTATCGGCAAATGGTGTGGAAACAGATCCAGTGAAAACAGAGGTTACCAAAAAGTATTACCCTGCCCATAAGTTGAAGTTCCTGGTACTTAAATGGGCCGTTGCATAAAAATTTCACCAATTCTTGTACAACAACCAGTTCACAGTTTACACCTACATTCTCACCACAGCTAAACTTGACGCCACAGGACATCGTTGGTTGGCACCTTTAGCAGGATACACCTTTTCGATAAAATACCGGGCAGGCAGGAAAAATTTGGATGCAGATGTAGACAGAAGTTTACCGAAGTGACTGATGACTTGGTACACTCGATTAAAAAGACCAAACTAGATGATGGCTATCTTCAGACAGTAAGTATGTCCCAGCAAACTCTACCAGACAGTTCACCAACAACTCCAACATCACTGGTAAAGCACACAGACTGGCGTATTAAGCAACTCGACGATCCCTTATTGAAAAACGTCATTATTAATCTACAACAGGAAACCACAACGAGCTACATCACAAGAGGAAGCAGCTTTGAATCGGGAATATGGACATTTCGTCCTTAGATCCGGAACCTTATTCAGGCATACGATTACTGGTGATGGAGAAGAATTTCGTTTAGTTTTGCCATCTTGCTACAGGAAGTAAGCTCAAAATAGAATTCACTACGCTGTTGGTCATCCAGGAAGGGTACGAACTGTGAGTTTTGGCAAAAGAAAGATTCTTTTGGCCCACAATGGTTAACGACATCGATGACTGCATCAAGAAGTGTGACAGATGCTTTCACAGGAAAACTTTACCATCGACGTGTCCACTAGTGAGCATAACTTCAAGTCAACCAATGGAACTGGTATGTATGGACTATGTTTGTGTAGGGGAGTGTTAGGGTGGTTATAGCAATATCCTTGTTATAACTGACCACTTCACTTGCTTTGCACAGGCATTCCCGGTCCGGAATACTTCTGCTAGTGTGACTGCTAAGTGTCTTTTTGATTCCTTCATTGTTCACTATGCTATCCCGAAAAGGATCCATAGTGATCAAGGTGCTCAGTTCGAAGGAAAGCTCATTAAGGAACTTTGCATGCCCATTGGTATGGAGAAATCCCAGACTACGCCTTACCATCCGCAGGGAAATGGACAATGTGAGCGATTCAATCGGACTATGCTCAATATTTTGGGGACGCTCAACCCTGAGCAGAAGTCTGATTGGAAAACTTGATTGCGCCATTAGTTCATGCATACAATAGTACGAAGCATGCCACTACCAACTATTCACCATTTGAGTTGATGTTTGGCCGTAGACCAACACTTGCTGTTGACGTTGTGTTAGGACTGGTTTCTGGATTGTAATTGAAATCAGAAATTTTGTTTGTCTCTTATTTTCATATTGGACATTTGGATACTCGTTTTGTGTAGACTGGATTTTCTCTAGTTTAGCTAAGTTTCTTTCAAGTTCTTGTTTCTTTTATCTGTACATTATAGTTTTAGAGCATTTCAGTTAGCAATTTCCTCTTGTTGTAGTTTTGGTCAATAATCAGGAATAGTCTACAGAGCTTACCTTTGAAATTTGAGCCTTCAAATCCATGTGTATCCATAATTATCCGTGTTATGCCTTAAGATATTACGAACGTCCCGCCATATTGGAAAACGGTTCTTCTTGATAATCAAAGAGTTATCCTTCCCGTCGTGCAATAGCGGTCATCTATATAAATAGACTACAACTCATTTTCAATTGTAGACTTTGTCAAAAGGACACACAATTTTCAGACTGACTGGAGACCAGCTGCGTACAGCACGGAAAAAAATGAAAAGTGAATTTTTTGTTTGAGGTATATTTCAAGGTATTTTGCGATTTTCTTAGAGCTTGAGTATTTCTGAGGACTGTTTAAATGTAACAAAGGCCCAAAACGACCCCTAAAAATCAAGCCTGGGCCCCTTTAACACATTTCCATCATTACTCCTAACAAGGTAAGATCTGGGACTATGATGCAAAAAAATGTCCTGATTTCAATGGTTTTAAATCTTTTGCTGTTCTATCAAAATATTCTTTCTGTTTCTCTAGTTGTTTCTTTCTGCCTTACTCCCTTTGGTAATGTTGGTTTAAGTTGACATTTTGCAACAGGAATTCTTGTCCTCAATCTTCATCCAAATAAGAGTTGAGATGGCGATTTATCATGTAAAACTGGACTATCCCTGTAGTTCAATAAAGCTAAGTATGGATCTTGGTCTTCAGATTTGGCTTTTATAAGAAGTTTCTTCACAATACCAACATATCTGTCTGCTAATCCATTGCTTCTGGGATAATGTGGTGAGGTTAATAACTTGAAAATTCAAAATACTAACTTGAAAAATCAAGATACTAACTTGAAAATTCAAGTTACTAAGTTGAAAATTCAAAAAAAAAATTGAATGGCCCTAATACGCTTCCGTACATTACCCAGTTGCTGACCACCCATTTCAATATGTACTTAAACAAAGATTGAGAGATATTGATTTGCAAAACTCAAGCTCTAAAGTGGGTTCATCCAATAAATACAGATTCTATTCCCTGTTCAATTTACAATTAAAAGTAAAAACAAATGTATTAGAATTACCAATATACTGGAGGGTCTTATATTGCCTCTTAAATGTTAAGCCCATGACCTTGAGGTTGAGTTAGGTTGCCGCACAGGCGTATTGTATGAAAAAAGACTTTGTCAAGTGTGTAACATAGGTACTATAGGTGACTATATCATTTTTTGCTATTTTGCCCGGTTCTTGGGGATTTGAGGCGTAATTTTTTTGCCTGATAAAATAATCAAATACCCTTCCATAACCAGTATGCAAACTCTGTTTGATAACCCAGTCTCAAGTCAGATGCTTGCATTGTATAAAGGACTGGAATGAGAAAGAAAATTCTGTCCTTGTAGGTGAATGACTTTTATTCAAGAAATTATTAGATTGAAGTTGTGTGTTATGAGAATATCCTGTACAAACTTGATAAATATGATTGCCTCCCCTTATACTGATAAGATCTAATATGTCATTATAGGCTTACACTGAAAATGTTCTTCTAAAGGTGGTGTTCCATAGTTCAATAATATATTCATATTGGTATAAAAGATGAAATTTGTTAATCTGTTTCACTTATGTCTAGTGTAATACTGAGTTGTACAAACAATTTAGATTGTATCTCCTTATTTTGTATAGAAAGATGGAACTGGCTGATCAGATCTAAATTGTCATTATAGGCTTACACTGAAAATGTTCTTCTATACATAGTGTTCTATGGCCTAATAACCCATATTGGTATATAGGATTAATTTTGTAAATCTATTTCACTTATGTCTAGTGTAATACTGAGTTTTACAAACAATTTAGATTGTGTCTCCTTATTTTATATAGATTGAACTGGCTGATCAGATCTAATATGTCATTATAGACTTACACTGGAAATGTTCTTCTATAACATGGTGTTCTATAGCCCAATACCCCTATGTAAAAACGGGTATTTTTATAAACTAAATATGTCATTATAGACTTACACGAAAATTGCTGATAATACTGTGATATCAGATTTTTAAAATATGCAATTTACACCATAACGTATTATATTTTGATATGTTGACATTGTTCAGTGGGCCAAAGAAATCTATGGTAAGGCTTATCTTTCGGATTAAGTTCTATCTGAAGGAACATTTCAGTTATGTCAGCCAAGATAGCAATGGGCTTGCTTCAAAACCTTATCAGGATATCAATCAGATCACGTTGGAGCTTCGGTCCGGCATGAATACAGTCATTTCAGGATTTACCATTAAATTTGGCAGCCGCATCAAGTACAAGTCTCACTTTTGTTGTGGTCTTTTCAAAACGTACAACGGGGAAGTGTGGGATATACCTAACATTATTATCTGAAACGTGCGATGGAAGGACTTCCCTTATGTACCCCTTTTGTTCGTGTTCTTCGATAATCCTATCTTTTGGATACATTATAAGATAGAAACTCGCGACAATCTGCAAGCTTGTGATTGGCACCGTTGCACAAGCAACATTTATCTACACTTAAACTGGGTCCCGGTTTACGATCCTTGGGGCTAAGGGCTTGTTTCGAACTCCCATAAAGACCCTCATATTCTTCTTGAGCTTAAACCTACACTCTAAAGCTAACCATGTTTGAAGATTGATCAGGTTTTCAGTCGTTTTCTCTACCGATACCCAACGTTTGAAGTGTGCGATATTCATTGGTGATAGTTTAGATTTAGCCACAGAATAAAACATTGAATTGTCCTCGAATTCTTCTGTTCTATCAGCGTCTTTCAGAGCAATAATTGAGTTCAACTTCATCAGAAAATTTCTTTTTAAAGTATTTCAAAGTCACTCAAATTCACAGGTCGCATTTGACGAATGCTATCAAGATGAAGCAAAACACTTCTACGGTTTCGCCCCAAATTTTCATCAAGTCTGTTTCTCGCAGAAGTGTCGCCTAATGTCGAAGCCGAAAAACCCTTAATGATTTCTAAAGCACTCTATGATTGAAGGGATGGAGAGAGAGAGGCCAACTCATACAATGGATTTTCGAGAATGAATTTATTATACAAAAGCCCTGGAGTAGATTACACGTGGATCATGCTATCAACTTCATGGGTAAAGATTGGTTGGTAACAGATGCCTATTCTTGCATTCATCCTACTACATCTACATCATCTTAGAGCAACCCTAGATTTGCTAGAAGAAGATTTCGCTCTTTTTGGATATCCACATACGCTGGTGACTGATAATGCGACTACCTTTACTTCAGAAGAATTTCAGAGTTAGTGCAAAGAACGGGAACGGAGCAGCTGAACGCTTAGTACAAACATTCAAGTAAGCAATGAGAAAGTTATCTCAATCACCAAAAAGAGTACTTCAAGAGTTTCTGATGCAGTACCGGAGAACACCAACTTAAGCTGGCTTGTCCCCGAGTGAACTCTTGATGTCCGGACAGATACGGCTGCACACATAAAATCTGAGTATCTAAGGTGAGAAAACAGTATAAAGCTGGAGACCTTGTATATGTGCTGTATTTTGGACCTCACCGTGACAAAGATCCTAGATGGGTTCCTGGTATTATAAAGAAAGCTCTTGGTACCCGGTGTTTCAATGTTAAGGTCGTACGTCATGGTCCAGTTTGGAGAAGACACTAGAAACAGCTGCAACCCCGACAGCAACTGAGGAGGAAAACGAACCTGGAGAGGAACCAGGCACTGATTCTTAGTTTGTGACAGAAACTTCAGTGGAAGTACAAGGTGAAACTCAAACATATCAACCTAAGTCAAAGAAACCAATTTCGGAGTATGGACCCGATAACCCAAGACGATAGATTGACGCCATTTAAATTTTATCATATTATTTGTTATTACCACTGTAGTTATAAATGAAATGAAATGAATGGAGCTTTACGTCCTACTCTTCTGCACCTCATTGGCTAATGAAGACGATCAACGCCATGTAGTGTGCAATGAGGGAAATTTTGCCAGGACAACGGCATTAGCCTACACTTTTTGCGATTTCCAACTGTCGAGGGATCTTTAACGTGCACAGCCTGTAGCACACGGGGTCTCGGCTTATTGTCCCATCCGAACGACTAGACGCTTTTTCCATGCCAGTCCCTCCGACCTGCATCACTAACAAGGGTAAACCGGGCTGAAAAATCCGAAAGTTCATCTCGACCTTTACCGGAATTGAAACGTGGACCTTCAAGTTAGCGAGCAAGCGCCTAACTCATTGAGCCACCGGTAGGTAGGTAAATGGCGAGTTAACGTTCGCTTCCAGCAATTGCTGATATCGCAAACTAGGTAGTTGTTGATATTCTTAGTATTTGGTGGTTGGATTGGTTCAGATTAGATGGTTCTGTGCTGTTGGTTTGGTTGTTGATAAATTTTCAGATCTGGTCGGGTCGAATGACATGGCGGTGTAACTCGGCCCTGGATGGTGTGGCGTGAGTAACTCAGCTGAGCCACCGCGGCTACCACTGCACTTATAGACAGGGTGGGTTTCAAAGGCCTACCGCCAACCGCTGCCAACCGGCCTACCGGAAGGAAAAAAATGCGCTAAAATAGATATTGTTAAATTTAAGGATCGTAGATTTTCATACAATAAAACGAAACTATTCAATTTGACGGAACTTTTGTTGACGTCAAAATTATGGAATCAAAATTATTTTTAAAATGAACCGAAAAAAATTAATATTTTCTTTTCGTGTTCAGCGATGTTTGTCTTATTTAACGTCGTCGGCATCATGGATGATCAACAAGGCCAAGGGATCTTTCTTCCACCTTTTAGAATTTTTTCAAAGTTAATCCTTGCGTAGACTATAATAATTCTGCGAATGCTCCTCCTGTTAATCCAACCAAATCAGCAGTATATTTAGTTGATAAAACGCTTCACCAAGACTGGAAACACACTTCCAGCACTTGGAAAAGGAAAGAAACCGCTGAACACGAAAATAAAAATTTATTTTTTTCGTTTCATTCTTAAGATAATTTTGATTCCGTAATTTGACGTCAACAAAAATTCCGTCAAATTAAATAGTTTCGTTTTATTGTATGAAAATCTACGATCCTTACATTTAACAATACCAATTTTTGCTATCGGTAGGCCGGTTGGCAGCGGTTGGCGGTAGGCTTTTGAAACCCACCCCCTAGTGTATTATACACCTCTCTACATATAGTTGACGTTTAACAGTTATTCAGTATATTATACTTTACCTAATACATTATTGCAACCTTTGTGACATCGTTATCATTTTGATCTTTAAATCAAAAAAATTTTGATCTTTAAATTAAAATAAGTGTTGTTGATCCCTAGTTAATGTCAGTTAGGACCGATTATGTGGCAGGCTGATGTTCCGTAATATAAAACATGAAAATAATCACTGGAGACTGTTGTTGACTTTAATAACTTTAATTTTAATGACAAGCTAAATTATGATGAATATTATAATGGACTTCCATATTTCAATATTATATTCATTATTTCGATATATCAACATTTCATTACTCCATTGTTTCGATAATCTGTAAATAGTGATCCTCCTGCCTTACAATGATGTTAGTTCATTAGGACTAAAATATGAACTGAAAACGACTGACTATGAATGAAAATGACAATATGAAAACATGAGAGACTAAACATATGACGTTATGCACGAGGACATTTCTATTGGCTAAATATTAATTTCCTCTTATAACCGTTAACTTTTACATGTTAAATTATTATTCGACACATCTGAACTGACAAACTATATGACGACATACGATCGATTCAGAACAATGAGACATTCTAAAATTGTTCTAAATAACAATTTGGACCTCACAAAACGTTTACTTCAGAGAGATTATATATATGGAAGTCTTAAGAAGTGTTCTCTGGATGTCTTAACTTTCCATATATTTTCATTATTCACACTTATATTAAGGATTTACTTGATTAAGTTAATTAGTTTCATGTATCGTTCTTTTATGTGTTGAATCAACAATAAGGAACAATACCACCGTGTTCGTCAATTGTTCGATTTTTTTTTCTGAACTACAAGCTCCAGGATGGCACACGGGTATTGAAGTGACATCTTCTGAACGCTATAGTTCGTGTATCGAATCCTTCAACAATAACACAACAATCTGCCCGGTGTGCCACTCTTCGATGTTCGATAAATATCTTAAAATAGTTCCTTAGGTTTTGGGTCATATCCAAACATTTCAAAGTCTTGTTGATAATATTCGGATAACCTCTTAAGATACTGGTTTGGTAACGATTTAAAGGCATCAATCATAGATTGTTTTTTCTGCTGTTTTAAAGCCAGTTTATCTAGTGGTGTTGAATCCAAAATTGTATTAATATGCCTTATCATTTCAGATTCATTTCGTGGAATAATTGGATTAAAGCTTATGTTTAATGGTATATATCCGTTCAGTTGTAAAAGAGTCCAAATTCTTTGATTATAATCACTTTGTGAAATACAATTATTCCAATGCTTATAGGTTTGATAATAATTTTGAACCAACATTGAAATCTCCCTTCTTTTCATGTTTGGTTGTTTACTTAAATAATCCAATACTTTTTGCTGTCCGACAGATTTTAAAAAACTATCTCTGTCTTCTGAAAAGCTCTCCATTTTCCCCACAAATTGAGGACGGAAAATACAAGGGTCGCACAAGTATGTCATGGGTTTCCAATGTTCATTGGCTTCCATTACATTTTCAGATATGACGTATTCTATAAATTTCTTAAATGTGATATCATGGGCGCATTGTCTTTTGTTGTTTTCTTCCCTAACTATAAGTAGACCAATTGTACCCCAAAAATTCGATAAAAAGAACTTATCTAAATAGGCTGACCACAATCTAGAATATGGGTCGCGAACAAACATAAAATTAATTGACTTCTTGAAAAAATCGTCACTCGGGTTTTTTATTATTTTTGGATATACGTGTACGGAGTTCCTGTCCATACTTAATGAAGTGTCACCTTTTGGTATATTTCCGTTTTTGTCCATATTTGATATTAACATGAAAATTCGTTTCCAATATGTACAACCACTTTTTGGCAGATAGCAATATGCTAATTTTGTTTTTTGATCATAATGTATGCCATGCATTTCATAAGTTTGGTGTTTTCTACTTTGGCAAACACTGTGGATACGGCTTAGTCTTTGTGCCTGGTTGTCGATTTTTGTTGAACTTCTTTCCTACAATGATAAAGAATCATGCAATTTGTGTACCAGATCAATTGACTTCTTGAAAAAATCGTCACTCGGGTTCTTCATGATTTCTGGATATATGTGTACGGAATTCCTGTCCATACTTAATGCGGAGTCATCTTTTGGTATGTTTCCAGTTTTTTCTATATTTTAACCACATTTTGGAAGATAGTAAGTTTTTTAAGTTTTTATCATTATGTATGCCATGCATTCATAACAATTAACATGATAAAAATCTTGTAAAGTGTTGTCCCTCGAAATGATATTTGTTGAAACTGTCAAGTGCGTTTGGTAAATCTAATTAAAATTTGGGAATGGTCAACTGACTTCTCCCCGAAATCCAATGGTTTTTTAATGGTAATACTAATGATGGTGGATATTTTCCTTCTGTGGGATTTTAAAATGCTTATTGTACTGTGCTGACAACATGAAATGTACACAAAATTTCTAAATTTATATCTTTAAAGATGGGTTGCCTCTTTAATTTGAGCCAAAGTAAGCTTACTAATTGATTAAATGGGGTTTCTAATGAATAATCCATTTATTCTCAAGTTCAAAATACTATGTGGACGTAGAAATGCTTGTGGAATCCATTTGACTCTGATCTGCTTTGAAACGCTAAATTAAGATTTCATGTTTGTTCACGTAACCAAATGACGTCATTTGAATGAAGGCGTATAAGAATTGATTTTGTATTTTATTATTAGTGAGTTAAAACTTATTTAAATTAATTCATAATGTTTTTACAAAATGATATTTAAACGTTTTATTGCCTTTTGCTAGAGATAATAAATGGAACACCAAAATGCCATTGTTGTTGTGGAAAATATTAAGGAATGTGGGCAATAACGACAGCGTCATGATTAATGTACCGAATTGACAGAATGGATGATCATAAAAAAGTTCAATGACATTTGAACGACATTTGAGACTTGACGTACATACCTATGTTAGTACCCTACCGTGGAAATTCCGGTCATAATTAGCCTAATTACGAGTTAATTAATGACATGTGGGATCATCTGGTATTTTTTCCAGTCATTAGAACACCTCTACTTTCTATTGATACCGGTCCAATTATGGTATAGATATGTATATATATATGAAAATGAGAAAACCCGTCTTTAAGAGCGTATTTTGAGTTAAAATTGTTGTTTCTTTGTTTCGATTGTTAAAGTGATATAATACATCTGGCGTTCATCTGACAAATTTGTTAATACAAACCTTAATGGGTTGTCGATGCACATCTTCGTGAATCTGGCTGAAATTTGAAAATTGTTTAAGACTTGATACACCAATGCCTTTCTGAAGGGTACCAACGGTTATACCAACAATGGACTGTTTCTTGGTATTTTGAGCCTGTTGTAGATAAGCAAATAGATGTGATATGAGGCATAACATGTGAAATCTGAACATGCCAGGCCAAACGGATATACTACTAACAGATTGAACATTTTCAGAACACTGTTAATTGCTTATCTGATGTTAAAAATATCTTGAGCAGGTTCCTTCTGGAAATCTGTTTGACAATTGTAAACTTACCTTTTTAATAAAATAAACTTCAGATGCATTATAACGTCCAAGAAGTCCAACTGGAAAAAATGAATAATTAGTCAAAACAGCATTCTGGTGGCGACATTGTTCTGATCTGATTAAGTCGTCCTGGGCGTATTGATGAATGACAGTTACCACTAGTTGGCTTTAATTAGATCTTATCGTTGTGTTGATCAATCGATCTTCGATCAATCCGTTGCTAGTAGCCGATCATTTTCTACTCAGAGTTTTGCTCAATATATTTAATAATAGCCTACTTTGTGAAGTCACTTTTTTAGAAAACCAAAGGGTTTGCCTTTGGTAAAATACGATAAAAATATTTTTTTCCAGATTATATATAACAATCATCTAAATCATGTAAATCATATACAGGATGGTAATATTGTACAGTTTAGGGCAAAACATATAATATCGCAACTTTATGTTAGCTTCTTTTTTGTCGCTAGTTTAGTATAGAATCACATGTTAAAAAGCAAAATTTCAGATACATCCAGGTATCCTTCTCAATTTATTGAAGCCTACTCAGTTCTTAGTTTGGTTAAAACACCTATTAGCATTCTTTAAATCAGCTTAACTATAAATGGGTTCGAATAATCAGGACTGTATTCCATCGACCTTTACCAATCGTCGGTCACTAACCAACCAAGCCAGTTCTATATCTTTCCACCATCGACCTTCCTACAACACAAACTACCCTTTAAGAGATAACAACCAACCTAACTAACAAAAGAAACAACCACCAGCCCACTGACGCTAACTATAGTTCTTGCCCTTAAGGAAGAAGAACCCTTTGTTAAGGTGTTCACCCTGGTTTTGCAGTGTCTTTATCATTTGGCAATCCTTACTCTTCAGCAGCAAGGTCCCTTAAAACGCTATGTCTCTTAGTTGGATATTTTTGTCGTCTAGCAACGAAAACGTCAGAATATTAGTTTCATCAATCGGGCATGACAAGGTGGCGCAGATCCTGATCGACCAAAAATCTGAGCTGAGCATTATCCCCTCATCAACAGCATCATTTCACCAACGCCCAAGGACAAATTCCAACCAGCTGATATGGATATTGTTCAACATGTTTATAATAATAGCAATCTTTATTAACAGTAATTAGGTCGGAGACTTTCTTTCTTAGACAAATAACTACTCATTACATGTTTTGGTACATAAACGTACCTTAATTGAAATAGAAAATAAAATATATCTTCATCAAAGAGTTTTTATGAGGTAAATACACGAGATGGTATATGTTGTGTTTAAAGGTAACAAATTTAATTTAAATTAAAGTTAAAGAGTCAATTTGAAAGTTCTAAAATATTCCAGGCTTTGATAATCTTTCAGGCTTTCATATAAATTTAATAAATTTACATCAGATAATCTTAACATAAATTGGTTTATAGAATTTAAAGGTATTCCAACCTGGTCCAAATGCCAAATAAATGCAAAGCCAACAGAACATATTAACAATACAAGATGAGTAGCCCAGTTAATAACTCCTACAGAATCTAATTTTCTAAGAATTAAATAAGTTTGTTTTGGATATCTATCTAAAGGCATCAATAGTAATTATCTATGTTCAACATAGGCCTACAACCGCACCAACTAAAGTCAGCGGATTTTCTAACCAACTCCTAAACGAGCTGGAAGTTTACCAAGTCCTAGTCCAGGAGACTTTCCCCCTTTCCCTTTTCCCTTTTAGACTCCACTTCCTTTTCTTCGCCATCTGAATCTTCACCACGTGACCAAAGTGCAAACCAAGGACACATCATCATAAAATTTTACCAACTAGCCTAAACAACAAGGCTTGGCCTATATTTTACAAGGATTACAACTGAGGTTCACAAGTCCGCCGTGACAGGGATCCTTTCTCCTTGGCCAAACCTCTTGGCATTGATCTTTCCCGGGTTATCCGTACCCATTTACAGCTGGTTATTCAAGGTCATCGGACTATCACACACCGATCCAGATTAGAACTCACGTCCGACATTTTCAAAGTATCAAAGCAAATGACGTAATGAAGTTATTCAGAACCAACGCTCTAACCGCTGTACTACAGAGGCCCGTTTCGCCTACGACTTACGACCTAAGACAAAACTTACGATTGTCTTACGTTTACGATAACGTGCGTTTCTCAAATGTGATCGTAAGTGTCACGAATAGTCTTGCGATAAAAATTGCCTTACGAGAAAAATTGTGAAACTGATCATGCGCAATATTGAATTATTAGCACGCGATAAAAATGGCGTCTGAAAAGGCAAATTCAATGCGTAGGCACGTCCAAATGGACCAAGACTAAAGTTGACATGCTGGTCCAAGAAGTTATTTAAAATTTATTTCAACTTTAAACTGCAGCTAATAAAATAAACTTTTGGAATAAATTTAAGGCCAACAGAAATGAAGTAATGGCTCGTAACAGTGGGAATGAGAAAAGACGTAATAAAAATTTGATGAAATTGTCAATATTATTCCATATTAGCACAGACTGTGTTTTGTTTGTTTTCAAATATTTAATATTTTATTTCGTTTTCTCATGATATCTTTAGAGCACCATATTTTTTAATTGCTAATAACACGAATCACCAGTCACTCCTTACTCTCGCCGTATTCGTGTTGTCCCATCTAATATACCGTTTTATTTTTGCATGGTATGTCCATCCCATATATATAATAGTCATTTGAACAAATTCAAGCAAGAAACTTGTCGAGTAAGTCTTTGAACTAATTACTACGATTACCTTCATTATCTTCGACCATTTGTATTGAACAATTCCGATGTATTCTCAGGTGCATAGGCCTATTATTTTTCCAAACCAAAATATCAGAAACTCGTTATTTTTGAAGTGACCATACGTATTTAAGGTACTCGATCCAAAAGAATTTATCATGTGAAAACTCGAATGTAAAAGATTTAAATCAAGAAACAATATGAAGGAGAAACTTTATAAATAAAAAAGAAATTACATGTTTTTTACTCACAGACCAGATATTAAATTAAAGAAAGGCAAGCTTATTTTTTATTATTTCCATCTCGACGACCATTCACTAAACGATCTAACCCTAACCCCAATTGAACGCATAGAAATGAGCTAGGAAGATGAGACTACCAAATTCCGTCAATCGAAGGAAGCCTATATCTGATTGAGATATTGACTACAGAAAGCGACTCAAATGCAACATAATGTAATTATTTTGTTTTTGTTGTCCCGTTCAATACAACCAGTAATCGAGCAACGAGTCTTCGAGGGAAATTACCTCATTTATCAAATTAGTTGCATATTAAAAAACAATCTGTACATAAAAGGTACTATATTTCGAGTCTTTTTTTATATTTATTCTGACTCCTGTACATTAGGGAGAACAAAACCCTCCCTTTCTCAAAATTAAAATTTTGTTAACGTTTAAAAGTTATAATAACAAAAATTATAACTTTTAACATAATGCTTAACACATCAATTGTAGAGAGATATATAGTTTTTGTCCAACTAAAATCTTGAACAATCTTGAAAAATAACGCACTATTTTGTCACAAGATGGACTTTTGTTTTAGAACTTTATATACAGACTGCTATTACAAAATTATCATTGTGAGTTAATTGAAATATTTATGACCTATCTTAAAATTCGACTGATTAATACTATTGTAAATAGATGTTCTGGTTAACAGAAATTTATAATATCCTCTTAAAACAGCTCAATTTGTATAGTTTTCTGAAGCATATAGTCAATTAAAACGTTGCTTCTTAAATCTTTACAAGGAGTTATTTGCATGATTTTTATCGAAGGTGGCCACGAGCTCTAATCTATGTTTGGGTGCGAAAGATCATCTTCACACAAAGTTCTAGATGACCCAGCTGTAAATGGCTACAGATAATCATAGAGAGACATAATGGCCACAGGCACCAAATTCTTGTTTTTTTTTTTTTACCAGAATCTGGTGCCTGTGATGATGGCCTAGGACATGATATTTCTTTCGTTTTTAATTCCGCAAATTTGCCACAAAACATCTATCAAAAGAATTTCAGAAACCAAATACTGTAGACCAAAATTTTACGTCATACATGATTTGTTTTATTATGTTTCGTCGTTCAGCGCTTGTCACACCAGCATTCGTGATAAAGCGAGGCGAATGGGAAATTGTCCATAATTAATTCCGATCAATATGTTTGGAAAAAAAGCGATTAGTTGTTCCTTCTTTGCACCAATCTAATCAAAATCAAAATTTCTTATTCTGATATTTTAAGTTTACAAAGACTGGTGATCTCTAAATCTGATCAATCTCTCAAATCTTCCAGCGACAATCGTCAATATTCCGTTAATTTGCAATGAAATAATCCTGATTTACTTACCAAAACTTAGCATTGCCATAATTAATACAATAAAGACTGTAAAATAAAATTTTGCACTGCCTGAAGCAGTTCTAAAGCATTTCATTTTATCTTTTGCTTAAGTCTAAGAACTGTTGTCACCACAACCTCTATTCTCGATGTAGGCTACATTATGTATTTAACTCTTGTCTTGATATAACGAATAGAAAAGAACAGCATCTGTGACCAACCGCTCGATCCTTAATATTTGTTTTATGTATCCAATTCAAGTAAATTGTGTTCATGTGTTAATAGGCTTTCTTAATAGTCCGAGCTTTGTGCTCACCTATGTTCTCTTAGAAGTAATTGTCTAGTAAGTAATTAAGAAATGGATTATTTCAGTGACATTTGTTATAATAAATTTACTTCTATGCCGGCATGTTCGCACATTTGACCGACGAACTTGCCGGTTCAATACTCAAAAAAGTGCGAGAGATCTATTAGTTGGTATTGTTGGAGGAACGGTAACTTGGTCACAAGAAATTTGGTCACCGGAAATATGTAATACAGTAATACGGGTACAATGTATTTTGGTCACAGTAATACGGGCACAAGGGTAATTTGGTCACATTAATACGGGCACAGGGTATTTTGGTCACTGCAATAAGGTATAAGGTAATTCGGACACAATATTGAGTGCACAAGGTCACCGACATTGAGACGTCATGGAACTAGCCTAATGCCCCCACTACACATAGGCTACGAATTTCGCGAATAGCTACGAATCGATAAATCCTAGGATTTGTATCGAATTAAAAACTAGACTTAATGAGCTCCGATTTAGTAAATTTTGATATCTTGTCGACGTCCTTATAGGATTCACTACCCACCATAGTAAGCAACGTCTTGTGTGGGACACCTAACGATAACCTCATCTGGGCGAGCTGATTTCGAACGGTAACAACACTGATGGGAGCTGATGGTAGCAAATGGTCTGACGATCTATCTGTGTCACTGTGGCGAATCTGAAATGCCACAAAACATCTACCAAAAGTGTTTCAGACACCAAATACTCTAGACCAAAATTGTGTTGACATGTTTACACCATTAAATAACATTTCCTAATATTTGAGATATCATCTGCGAATTTAATTCAAAATTTTTTACTCCATCTTGGATTTTAATAAACAAAAATCAGGGAATTATTGTTATATTCTTGGATCCTATCACAAATATTATGTGTGTTTGCTATTAAACAGGATCAATTTTCCAAATTTTTATTTCGAGAAACACACAGTAAAAAAAACAAAACATGGAGGATATCATCAAGGGAAGTAACCCTTGTATCTAAATTATAAGAACACCATTAACTTTATATATGACATTCTCTATTATACGACACTGATGACATTATCAAGAGGTTTCAGTATTTTGTATCGTGTGAGGGCGTCATTATGTACTTTGTATTTGTACTTTCCTCGGTTGTTACTATTATATCTGAGATATAAAGCTCCTTGTTCATGACTCCCTGCGATTATTGCGAAAGACAAAATAACTTCACTTTAGCCATGCTTAGTGATTTCTAAGAGACAACCAATTTAATAATGTTACTGGCATACAAAACACTCATTACGGCAGTAGAAAAACCCTATCAACATATGTAGAAGTCGGCAGTAAAATTATCTTTTGTTTTTATTGAACTTAGTCGGTAACTGAGTTATTCTGTCATGCATCCATCCTCCTTGTCATTAAATTGTACGAAATTAGGCCATAGATAGATAGAAACGCGACCCCATCCGAAATTAAAATACAGATGTGATGTCACCCTTTGTTTTTTGCGTCCCAATATCCAACATACTGGTACGGGCATGTGGCCAAGAGTCCAATATTAAAGTCAATATTGGACTCTAAATATCAGCCACTTGCCCATAACGAATGGGGATTAGACTGACAACTACTCATATTAAATTCACTCATACTTTATTCAGAGAACTAATCCAGGTTTCAAAATGTATAGTGTTCAATGTTACGTCCAATTAAAACTTTAAGTTTATCTTCAAATCCTTACTTTCAAATGAAAAAGGTCGTTGACCTTTACTGTTACCAGAATCTTCCAAAGCACTTAATTCGCTAGTTGATGCCACACAAATTTTCTTGTTTTGAATTATATCGCTCACGTCTTTCATCTGGGTTTCTGATGTTTTATATGATCGAATAGCATCAGATGAATGGCCGGTTGTTTCAGATATAAGTTGTTCGTCTACTCCTGCGTTGTAAAGGCGTGTAGCGGCCGTAGCTCTCAATCAGTAGTTGCTATAATTACCATTAGATCCAGCTCATTGTCACATGTTTTTGACTAGATTTTGTAGAGTATGAACACCAATAGGACTATTATTATACCGGGTTTGTGTTTTTTTATGTTTGGATGGCTGAAGATAAAAAGCATCTTTCTTTGTCTTCTTGGGCCTGAAAAAAAGCAAAAAAAAAAACATTACTATGAGTATAATATTTTAACTGAAAAAGATAATTAATTATTCATTAGGGGGAAATCTGTGAGCATGGATTAAAGTTGTATTTCAAAACTTGTCAAATAAGCTTACCAATTGATAAATTAGGCGTTTTTTCAGTGTTATTTCGTGTATTCATAATTTATTTAACGTTATGTGGACACAGGAAGTCCCATCTGTGTTTTATGAATAGTTCTGGTAGATGTAGGTATTTCCTACGTAATTAGGCCGATTATGAGTTAATTCGGCAATTATTAGACAAACTGACAAAGTTTTCCTATTCATTAGAACATCTTTACTTTTGATTTATATAAGTATTAAAGAATCAAAGAATGAAACTTTTTTGGAAACACCAGGTGCTGCCATATTGGTTGGTTCATTGTTATTGACGTCTGAAAATGGATGATTCTTGTGGATTTTGATTTTGATTTACGGTCGGTTTTTACTTATTTTATTTTTTTTACTGTATTATTGAAATTGTTGATAAAACAAATACACTTACCTCAATCCGATGTACTTTTCATAAAGTTGGACTATGCATCTAGATGGATTGTCCAAGTTTTCATAAGCTCTCACAGTTTTCTTCAGTTGTTTTCTGTGTTTTAAATCGCCTCGGTTGGTCTTTGAGACATCTTGGTATACTGTAAATATCGTACTCCAGATTCTGTACAGTGTAGGGTTAGCTGAAAATGTGTTCCGAAGCGGAGACTTCGGTTGTTCTTTGCCTGCTCTTAGGGCAAAATTCAACCAAGTAGGGTAAAATATAGTATCCAAGAGTTGTTTTGGTGTTTCAGACCCTAAAATACCTTTCTTCCATAAGGTTTCTTCGTGACTTTGGGAAATAACGTCAGCTCTTTTTTACTCAATTCCTACACCAGATTTTGATAGTTGCTTCATTTTGGCGTCGAGCATATTTCTCATTCCGAGAAATGTATCATCTTCAAAAAAATGTACCAATTTGCCATGAATTTGAAGGTAATATTGAATCGCCACAATAAGTTCATACATGGTTTGACCTCTGTACTCCTCGCCATCCTGTTTTCTGGTTTCGACGATGAAATAACGAAGGGCATTGTTGAGAGTATCATTTGACATTTGCAGCACATCTATATCGAAAGATTCACCTCCTGACCTCCTCGACAAATTACGGCGGTAGTTTTGCCAATTGCTGAAAGTTTTTTAGCTACAGTGTTAGCTGGTAATCGGGTACTTTCAAAAGCTTCTAATTCCTTCTCGTTTACAGTTTGTCCGAATTGCTTATCCGTTGTTTGTAATGTAAGTTTTGGTTTGTCATTTGGTTCTATCTCCCAATCACTTATATCAGAATAATGGAAACCAACAGTCTCTTCAACCTCCTGTGTGGCTTTTATGAGTTCTTCATCACTGGATGCAAAATTATCCACATTGTTAACCTTCTTTTTTTTGTATATTCTTGTCTTCATAGCCTTGAGATGCCTTGAGTAGAATATTTTCACTGTTGTCAGAATTATTGTCATTTTCAGAAAGCCACAAGATAAATCCAAATTGCGTCAACTCTAGAAACGATACACTTAGGACAAAGTAAAATGAAACGTACTAAAGGGCTTAAACGTTTTGATTTTAGGTTTGTTTGTAAAAACTCTAGTTTATAGCTGTTTTTTTGTTAATCTGTATTTTTAGTTGGTTAATGGATATCAAGTTTGTCAATGCGTCTTATAATGACCGTATAACTCGGACCTTCGGTCCTCGTCAACGGTCATTATTAGACAAAATTTCGACCATTAACCTATACATAAATGAAATAATAAATCCAGCCGCTACAATAGGACCAAGTTTAAATATCGATATTAAAACAATAGTTCCTTGAATAATCTTGAAATGATAATCAATATTATAGAGGGTTATTTTACTGACACCTGATATTTTATCATTACAAGTTATTGAACTGTAGTAAACATCTGCTAAAAATTCACACATTATCCATTTCAAAATTTCACAAAGACTTAAATATATGCTAAATATTCACGAATTTACTATTTATTATGTACAAAAAAATCTAACAAATCAATAAATTATTTCAAATATTCAATATTCCTGTAATTACACTAAAACTTAGTTCTGGATGACGTCACTGATCGCTAATGCCTTGTGATACAAAGATATTTTAGTGACATCATCAAACAATTAGTTTTAGTGAAATTACAGGAACTTATATTTAGCACCCCAGAAAATTATTGTTTTAGAGCATGCCCATTTGTTTTGGATCAATTAGTAAGGAGTCACATGGATTGAAATTTAATGCATTTGAATATTTGAATATTAATAGTTCAACTGATTACCTAGTCCATGTGTGAAGACAAATTTCAATATATCTAAGCAAATAAAGTTCTGTAGTGTTCACAACATAAATTATAAAGATGCTTTATTACAATCATGTGCAACATCAGCTCTCGGAAGAGGTAAAAAACTGAAATGACACAAATCAAAAATCCTTAATACAAATCCAAGAAATACAACATAAAATATAAGACATTTAGATTGATTATAAGACTATAGGCAAATTACACACACCGTGTTTACATATGACATAATAAAGATTAGAAAATAAACTTTAAGAAACTTAGAATTGATATATGACAATTAGCCTAAATTCTGAAGAAATTGAAAATTATGCTTCTTATTACTACTTACTCTATGGGGGGATCTAGTTTTATAAGCATTATGCAGTAGGCCTAGGCTTGTTTTCAATAGCAATTTCCTGGAATTTTAAGCCTTTTTGCTTTCCAAATAAGAAGAGTTCTAACAAGGGAAATAATAAATTATCATATAGACCACAATAAACTTTCGAAACCAGTACATTCCCCGCCTGATTTTGAATCAAACTCACTAAAAAATAACCCATACAAAGCAAAACTGTTGCTTAACCCTTTGAGAAAAATGGAAATAATAATTATAATAACATAACCTATAATAAACTCTAAGATAAAAGATACACAAGTTCTGTAATTGGTCGGGTATAAATATGAAACTCATTGTTTTTCATTATTCATACTGAAACCTTACGGATCCTTCCGTCTGTACTTGGGTAAGTCTCAGTAATCACACCAATTGGCCATTGATTTCTTGGTAAGTCTCTATCTTTTAATAGAACAACATCCCCTTCCTTCAAATTATCCCTTTCTTCCTTCCATATTTTTCTAGACTGTAAATTCTGTAAATATTCCTGACTCCAGTGTTTCCAAAACCTATCTGCCAAAACCTGCACACGCTGCCATTGCGATTTGAAAAGATCCTTGATATTCAGATGTTCGAAAGATTCAATAGGGTCATTATGCTTTTGAGTAATAAGTATTGAAGGAGAGAGTACTTCAGGTGAGTCTGGATCCATAGAAACAGCCACAATAGGACGAGCATTGATGATAGCACACGCCTCTGACATAAACGTACATAATACTTCATGTGTTAGTCCTTTAACTTGGTTACTGGTGCTTAGCATAGAGTCCAAGATTCTTCTTGTTATACCTATCATTCTTTCTGTTGCTCCAGACATATGCGAAGAATGAGGGGAATTAAATTTCCACACAGATCGATTGTTGTTCAGAAACTTCTGTACACCCTTATCTTCTACATTGATAATATCCATTTCCAACTCAGTTGATGCGCCAATGAAATTCGTACCACGGTCTGATACGAATTCCTTTACATGTCTCTCTTAGTGAAATAAACCGCCTTAGAGCATTAACAAATGACGAAGAACTAAGCACTTCTATTACCTCTATGTGGACGCCTCTGGTGACTAAACATGAGAACATAATTGCCAAGCGTTTGGAATTTGATTGTCCTCCTCTTGTTCGACGGGTGATAATAGACCATGGACCAAAGGTATCCACCCCAACATAGGTAAATGGTGGACTGGAATTGACAAGACATTCTGGAAGATCTGACATCTTCTGATGCTCTAAAGTCCTTCGAAGTTTACGACAAACGACACAATTGTCTATAATTGTTGAGATGAGACGTTTCCCTCCTGTTATCCAGTAACCACCACTGCGTATTGCTCCCTCTGTGATGTGTCTTCCTTGGTGGTGTGTCTTTTCGTGGAAGTGACGTACTAACAAGGTTGATATATGATGTTTTCCTGTAATTATGACTGGGTTCTTGCTATTAAGTGGAAGTTTAGAACGGCTTAGTCTCCCTCCTACTCTGAGAAGATGGTCATTGTCCAATATTGGTGAAAGTGCTACTAAACTACTATCATGTGGAATTTTAGAATTGTCTCTGGTGAGAACAGCTCCTGTTGAACTTCTCTTAAGATCAGCCGTTCGAGTCTTCAATAAATTCAATTTTTGTACGAACGACACCATTTTTTGAATCTATCTGAGCAAGTCTACTCTTGAGAAAAGCTAAAGCATTTACTAATCTTGTCCAAGAAGAAAATTTCTCAAAACGACGTGGTCCAAGTCCAATATTGACGGAAATCTTGCATGATGACACTTCTGGTCTAATGTTCTTATCCAAGTCAGGTTCTATTAATTCAAATTCAAACTGATCATCACTGTCTTCCGGTGGTAATGTTGTTGGTCCAGTAAGCCATAAACTATTTTGTATTTTGTCTGACGCTAATGGACGTGTAGCTAGGTCAGCTGGGTTTAGTTTGGTTGATACATAAAACCACTGATCAGGAGAAGACAATTTACGAATTTTGTCCACCCTATTAGAAACATACAAGTAAAAACGACGAGTCTGATTATTCAAGTATCCAAGTACTATTTTACTATCTGTGTAGTATTTGATCGAATCAATAGGAATATGTAAATTGTCCAATTTCTACAGCCAAAACAGCCGCGCAAAGTTCAAGTCTAGGAATGGTATGGCCATTTGCTGGTGCTAGTTTTGACTTTCCTAAAACAAATCCACATTGATCGAATCCATTACAATCAAAGATTTTTAAATAAGCAACTGCTCCGATTGCTTCTTTTGAAGCATACGAGAAGACATACAACTCTCGACGAACACTTCGCTGTACTGAAATATCTGAATATGCTCGAGGTATTTGAAGATTCTCAATATGATCTAGAGAGGATTTCCATGATTCCCAGTCAGATAACAAATCTGAATTCAGGGGTGTGTCCCAGCCAGTCTTTTCCCTGAGAGCGTTTCGTAATATAATTTTTCCATCTAAAATTACTGGTACCAAAAACCCTAAAGGATCGAAAATACTGTTGATGGTAGACAGCATACCTCTTCTAGTAAATGGTTTATCTTCACACTTAACTTGGTAAGTAAATGTATCTTGTTGAATGTTCCAAATAAGACCCAAACTTCTCTGTAAATATGATGGATTAGAATCAAAATCTATTTCTGATAAATTAGTAGCTAATTCACTATCCGGAAACTCTGAAAGAACACTAGTGTTGTTTGAAGATATCTTATGTAAACGAAGGTTACCACCTTGTTTCAAAGCTTCTCGAGCGCCTTTCATAAGATCTACAGCAGAATCCACATCTGGTACGGAAGCCAACCCATCGTCTACATAAAAATTGTTAAATACAAAGTCACAAATATCATCACATGCCTCATGGTTCTCGCGATTACAAACAGACTTTCTCAATCCAAACGTAGCAACTGCTGGTGAAGGCGAGTTACCAAAAACATGTACATTCATCCGATATTCGACAAGCTCTTTATCCGGATTGTTATCTCTCTCTATTCCAAAGTAATTATGATGATTTTCAGTAACATAGAAGTTAAAAAACATCTGCTCTATGTCTGCAGTCACGGCTATTTTCTCTTTTCTGAATCGAATCAGTACACCCACCAAATTGTTCGTTAAATCTGGTCCAGTCAAAAGCTTATCATTCATAGAATCTCCATTGAACTTTGCCGAGGAGTCAAAAACAACCCGAATTTTGTCAGGTTTTTTGGGGTGATATACACCGAAAATAGGCAGATACCAGCATGGTTCACCTGGGTTCAAAGGTGGTGCCTGCTCCGCATATCCATTCTCAAATATCTTGTTCATAAATTTACTAAAATGTTCTAATTTAGTTGGATTTCGTTTAAGGTTGATTTCAAGATTCTTAGCTCGCTGATAGGCTTGTTCAAAGTTATTGGGTAACACTACATTGTTGTCCTTAAATGGAAGAGGAGCCATCCAGTTACGACTGTCCATTTGAGTGAATCCAGATTCCATAATTTTAATGAATTTCTTGTCATTAATTGACTGACCCATTTTGTCATCATTGGGTGTTCGTACAAAGATATCACTGTTATCTTCAAACAGACCAGTTGGATTGAAATGTTCTTTTATAGTTAAATTATTTGCACATGGTGTAAATATTGAATTCCGTCCGTTTTGTAGAATAAAAGTTTTGTTTGCATTGACCGTTTCTGGATGATGAACTTTTCCTAAGCAGGCCTCGCCTACGATGACCCATCCCAATGGCAATTTCTGAGCGTATGGCGTATTTTTTGGTCCAATTCTCTGATCGTAGACATTTTGTGCCTCTAGCAAATCTCTTCCTATAAGTAGTAAGATCTCTACATCTTCATCTAAAGGAGGAATATGGGTACTTATATCTGAAAGATGCTGATAATGCAATGCCACACTTGTTGTAGGAATTTCTGTTCTAACATTAGGTATTTGGTTGCACTCGATAAGGGTAGGTTAACTCCAAAGATGAGGTTCCATTTAAACCTTCTACCATAAATCCATGATTGCCTGAGCAGGAAGATAGTGTATATTCAATTCTGGTCCGTCGACGTTGAACAGATCAAAAAACTTTGACTTCGCTAGAGATCTATTGCTTTGATCGTCAATGATAGCATACATTTTGCGAGCATCTGCTTCATTAGTACATGGGTAAACACGCACCAAAATAGTTTTTGAACAGGAACGTCCTGAAAAATCATCTCCACAAATTTGTGTACACGCTGTATTTACTTTTGTTTCGGTTCCCGATTCCCTGCCATCGTTCTTTAAGGATGCTTGTTTGTTTTCTAAATGAAGTGCACTAGAATGACCCTTTGATTTGCACACATCACAATATCGAGATTCGGTACAGTTTTTAGCTAGATGCTTACCATTGCAGCACCTATAGCATACACCATGACGCATTAATAGTCCTTTCCTCTCGTCTAATGATTTGGTACGAAACAACCTACACTGGTTTAAGGAATGGTTTGATCCATCATGAACAATACATTCTTATTGATCTGTCGATGTTTGGTCCTTACTTACTGTACTTGAATTGTGTTTTACGTCTGTTTTCTTGGTTGATACTGGTGTTCTAAGTTGATTACCTTGTCTAAATGATCTTGACCCTGAAACAGAATTTTGCCCTAAGGCTCTATGATTAGCATTATCATTATCATACATAAAACTAGGATCATTTAACCTTGAACTCATATCCTTAATGAATTGAACAAAATCTTTAAAGGGGGGATAAATAACCTTTCGTTCTGTTTTAATTTTAAAGGCCCTATCTGTCCTTTTAGTTCGTAGAAAATTAGGAAGTAAACTAACAATTGGGTTTACTCCACTTGAGGTGTCATAATAAGCTAATAATGTACAATATTCAGGTTTTTCCTTAACAGAGGCTAGTGGTCTGCTGGTGGATAAATATCAACATGTTCTTTATCCTTTTCCTGATCAAAAGACGAATGTTTATACACAAAGTCTTGTGTTCTTTTACGCCTTATGGATTGAAGATCTGGTGATGACCTTGATTCTGCGTCAGACATTCCTTCATACAAAACTTGGTATTCAGCCATAACTTCATCTGCTTCCCTTTTAGCAGAAAGAACTTTCATATTGATTTCTACTTCCTTCTTTCTTCTAGCAAGTTTCAATGTAGCAAGAGATTCTTCTTCCTCAATCATTGCCCTTTCTTGTTGTAGTTTGGCTTCCATTTCAGCATAATGGAGTCTTTGTTTGGCAACTTCTGATTTTGCCTTTTGTTTGAGTAGCCTTGATTGTTGACTACTGACAGATTCATAACTTGCAGTCTTTGATTTAACAGAGCGTAAAGAATTATGGGCGGACTGGGTTTCTATTATAATATCTTCAGTGTCATTAGTATGAGAGAGATGTCGATTTATATCACTTAATATTTTGTCACATTTCTTTCTAATGTCATCTCTTGCCAGTTTGTGGTCAGAGTATTCTATCTCACTTTGTTTTGTTCTAGTTTTAACTAAAAATTCAATAAATGATTTTGAAATATTTTCATATATATCAAAGTCTCTTAGTAAATCTTTTTTAATTGTTCTCAATAAATCTGTATCAATCTGTTCCTTTTCCTTCTCTTTTGTCAAATCTTGAAATTTTGTCTTCAGTTTTCCGCAAATGGCAGAGAGTTCTGCTTGAAAGTCCATGACATGAGCCTCATACTGGTCCTTTCCACCTTCTGTGAGTATTCTTAAACGTTTCGATTCCATCCTGCGATCCCGTTATCAAGATTTTTTACAATTGTATAAATTTGTCCTGTTTTATAACGTTTCGGCTAAATGCCTTCTTCAGAAACACTCAAAGTAGTCTATGATCACATTTTTCTCGTCCTTCTATTTCCAAATTTTAGTTTAGAATGTTTTTCGGTTGACACGACGTCAAAAAGATCGTTACGACGTCATACTTCTTTGGTCATTCGCTCGCCATGCTGTTAGTAGTCCCTCCATAAAAAAAACCAACAGAGCACTTCTTATTCAGTCCACTCGGATCTTCCGTTCGTAGTCTTTTTATCCAGTCACGCTCTTTTATCATTCTAACGTTCCTCGCTCCATCGCATATTCTTTCCAAGATGTTAACATGTATAGCTTCCTTTGCCTTGTGGTTCCCATCGTTAAAGTGCTCCGCTACTGCTTTCTTTCTTTCTAGTCTTATATCTGCCAAATGTTCTTTTAATACATAATAAAGATTAGAAAACAAACTTTAAGAAACTTAGAATTGATATATGACAATTAGCCTAAGTTCTGAAGAAATTAAAAATTATGCTTCTTATTACTACTTACTCTACGGGGTGATCTAGTTTTATAAGCATTATGCAGTAGGCCTAGGCTTGTTTTCAATAGCAATTTCCTGGAATTTTAAGCCTTTTTGCTTTCCAAATAAGAAGAGTTCTAACAAGGGAAATAATAAATTATCATATAGACCACAATAAACTTTCGAAACCAGTACAAGTTCAGAAAACCGCGGCAATATGTAATAGACTGTAACTGCTTTGACCATATAAAAATATTGTCTTACTATATACCGTTCTTACTCTTGGCTAAGAAAAACTTTTTTTTTAAATTAAACTTATTATATTTAAGTTGACTCCAAACTCACAATATTTCATGATAAATGGATAAATTTGTATGTATTTCGTGAATCATTACCAACTTTTGACTAAAAAAGCCAAAGAGCGAATTGCCCAATATTAATAATATTATGTGTATTTGCACGAATTTAAAGAATGATCTAGATTGAAGAAATATTTAATAAAAGATTCAGCTAGAGCTCCATATACTACATGTACCTGTTTTGATGGCCTTCTCTTACGGTATGAAAAGTTGCTCAATTAGAATTGTAATAAAGGAATTGTCAAGAAAAATTTGTTCTTAAATAAATTGAACGTGGATAGAAGTGATGAAAAAAACAATTCAAAAAAGCTGTACATTTCAAAACCTTATGATTAACCGTGTATAATGTAAAATCCTTTCAGATCGGTTCTAAGTTAGTGGCATTATTAAAGCGACCCGGGCTTTATTTGTTTCGGACAATCATCCGACAGCCTCAAACACATGAAATCTTTTGGTTAGCTAATCAGAAATAGTCTACAGAGCTTACCTTTGAAATTTGAGCCTTCAAATCCATGTGTATCCATAATTATCCGTGTTTTAAAAATCATAATGACTTAAAAAATTACGAACGTCCCGCCATATTGGAAAACGGTTCGTCTTGATAATCAAAGAGTTATCCTTCCCGTCGTGCAATAGCGGTCATCTATATAAACAGACTACAACGCATTTTTCAATTGTAGACTTTGTCAACAGGACACACAGTTTTCAGACTGACTGGAGACCAGCCGCGTACAGCACGGAAAAAAAATGAAAAGTGAAATTTTTTGTTTGAGGCATATTTCAAGGTATTTTGCGATTTTCTCAGAGCTTGAATATTTCTGAGGACTGTTTAAATGTAACAAAGGCCCAAAACGACCCCTAAAAATCAAGCCTGGGCCCCTTTAAGTTAATGACCTTAAAATTTTCCCCCAATATGGATTTCATTGTCGTGCACGTGTTTTGTGTCATTTCTTGTCAGATTAGTGATCCTTTTCGTAGAGATAGAACCTTTCTCACCTATTTGTGTTTTGTTTCTCTTGATACAGGTATTAGTTCCGAAACTTACTTTTACTCTTATTTTTACCTAACAACCTACCGTTTGCACCTTATCTAGACTGGTGTTCAGTCTTCCCCATAAAAAAAACTTATCTCTCGTAGGATACAAGTTTACTCAATTTTTTTTTTTTTTTTTTTTTTTTTTTAAATCATAAATAGAAGAGACTGGTCCAGTCTACACCTTATCCTGTGATTTAGTTTTTGTTTGTTTACTAGCAGTGGCGGAGCTAGGTTTACGTCCCAGGGGGGGGCGAGATTTCTGAGGTTGCCCGAACTTAGTTATGAGAGTTTTCTTCGAGAGAAACACTATTGTTATTGGCAGAGTATTTTCACTCTTTCTAGAACACATGATAATACCCCCTTAGGAGATCCATAAGTATTCAGTTTAATTTACGGGATGTACTGTTTTCACCCGATTTTGAATGAGATTTTCGGCTAATGGATATGTTATGTTTGTATGGATTTTATCATTTCGATTTTTTTTTTAAATTTCAATTATCATAGATATCAACTTTAGTCATACATAGCTTTTCTCCTTTTTTTCATCGTTGAAAACGTCTGAATGACTTTGTCGAAATCAACATCTTTGGCAAAATTCCTTTCTATATTTATCAAAGATAAATTTGAGAGCCTGTCTTCAGCCATTGTTGATCTCAGATAATTTTTTATTAGTTTCAATCTACTAAAGCTTCTCTCACTGGCAGCACTGGATACAGGGATTGTCAAAAATATTTTATACAAAATCGTCAAATTGGGAAATGCAGTATCCATAGTATTTTGTATAATGAAGGGTAAAACATCTTTGACTTTTAGAAGTACCGATGAAGGGGGTGTAAATATATCTTCTAAAACTATTTTAAAATGTCTATATTCATCTATTAGTTCGGCAGTATTGACATCTTTACTATAAAACTTTCCAAGTTCAATCAATTTCGTTTCACTGTTTTTATCTGAGAAATATTTAGGATCTAATGCAGAAAATTTATTAGCAATTTCAGTAAAATCTGAGAATCGTTCATTCATCTGAAATGTCAAAGTACCTACGATAACATAATAGGTATCTCGAAGAAATCTGGTACGACCATCACCAGCGGCGTCATCCCTTGCTCGTTCACCTGGCATTAACTTTACTTTTCGGTTTCGGGACTCTTTATACCCCGGAGCGACTTCACACATTGATGCGATATCTCTTGCTTCAGTTTCAACATCATTGAAAACGTCGTCTGATCGTAATTCGACTAATTGCAATAGAGTGGACTGAACAAGTGAAGATGCAGTCATAATATCAATATCGGACTCTTGTAAATAACATGAGAGTATATTTGTGCATGCTAATATCTTATCCCAAACAACTAATAATACAATAAATTCAAACTTAGTAATTGTTGCCAGAATACCATTACCATCAGCAAGTGCCTTCGGTGTTGTATTTCGTAATACACCACTAGCAATTTGTTCAAGAGCTTTCACGAGAGCTGGAATGCAGCTTATCACAGCTTTCACTGAGTCTTTGTGGCTATGCCAACGTGTGTCACAGTGCCTTTTCAATTTCAAAGTTGCTATATCCAGTAGCTTAATTTCGGAATCTAACAGATTCAGTCTTGGAAGAGAACTTGTCATAAAACTGTAGATATTTTCTAGAGTGCCAAAGAAAAGTTTAGCTTGTACACAAGACGAAGATGCCGAGTCACCTATTACAAGATTCAAGTTGTGGGCACAACAGTGATTATAAATTGCGGTAGGCTCTTCAATTTTGACTCGTCGTTGGAGCCCAGAAATATCACCTGACATAGTGGAAGCACCATCATATGCCTGACCTCTACATTCCGAAAATTTTAAAGAACATTTTTCGAGCATCTTATCTAATAAGTTCTTGAAATCTTCGACACTTGCACCACCCAATTCGTCGAACATGATGAACCGCTCAACGATATCTCCCGACTTGGTAACGTAACGGAGCGAAAACGAGCATTGATCAATTCTACTGATATCTGTAGTTGAATCTAGAATAATAGCATAATATCTAGCATAACGAACTTCAAATAGAATTCCCCGAAGAACTTCATTGGCAATGGATTCAATGATGTCATTCTGTATGTGATGACTTAAATAAGTTTCATTCCTTTTAGCATTTATCAGATGGTCGGCTAGAATTTGATCATATTTTGAAATGAATTTAACAAGTTCGAGAAAATTGCCCTCGTTACAATCTTGACTTAATCCTGCATGTTCTCTGTGACCCCTGAATGCAAGACCCTGTTTTCCCAGAAAAAGTATCGCATCTACCAGACGCTTCATAACTTGTCGATTTCGTTCGATTTCGGCATTTTTGGCTTTCATCAAATTTTGATAGACTGTCTGGTCACTCCGCAATCGAAACTTTGTGACAATTAAAACTCTCATAGAACTTTTGTGAATTTCAGAATCCTCGTGACTTCGAATTTTCTCAATCCCTTTTTTAAAATTAGAACATCCAGCATTTGGATCTGCGAATGTGCGTTCAAATGAAAATTTATTTATTTCTGCAAAGAGCCAACAAGAGAGACAGTACATTTTATGTGTTTCTGGAGAGTAACAAAGCCATTGTCTATGGGATTTTGTTCTGTTTTCCATTGTCTTCTGATACCATTCCACATGAAAACGTCTCCCATCTTTGTCGATTTGGAAATCATCGAAGTCATCATGAAATCCTGGTTGACAAGCACCTATTTCTATTATTGCTCGCACCAATGAATCAGTGATTTTGGAATCCTTGAAGAGCCAAGGATCTGATGGATATTTACATGTCAAATCAATTAATTTCTCAAAAACAGATGAACATTCTTGTGGACTTTCCGGAATTTCAGTTCCACTTATATCAGGTGTGTTGGAACATGTTGGTTTATCGCAACATTCACGGACTGTGCCTCCGGATGCATTAGCTGATTGGGAAGAAGGGTCACAATCATCAATTAGATGTGTTTCCACTTCACTGTGCTCGCTACTAATTACTTCACTTACATTCTGATTACTTTCTGAAGATGTGCTAGTATGTGTTTTCCCGAAAAAACTACTTAATTGTGGCTGAGATTTATCAGTTATTTGTTGAACTGGTGTAAAAGTAATAGTATCCCCCAAGTGTAAGCGTTTTACGTGACTTTCTTTATAATCGGAATCAAGTTCCTTGCCGCATGCATCACATGCAACCCGTTGTCGATACAATCGTTTACGTGTAGAAGACATTGTTTTGATTTCTGTGTCAATTTGCTAAATTGCAACAGTGCAAGTTATAACCAGGCCAAACAATTCTTGACTAAAGACAAAAATATTTTTGAACAATATTATTTTTAGTGCGTGTTTATCGATGATCGATGGAAGATAGAACAGGTGTTATTCTAACGAAATTTCACTCTGAAATGATCACAGCTAGAGGACACGCAATGTTATGTGATTATAATGATAATTATGATCTTTTTCCAAGGGAAGTAAGCTAGGGAACTCATGTGTTTTTAGTTGAAATCTTATCAAACTTATTTATTTTACATTTTTTTTATTGGTGGAATAATAGTTTAGAACTTTTTTTTACACAAAAAACCCAAAGTGATTAAAATGATCTATTTTCCAAGGGAAGTAAGCCAGGGAACTCGTGTGTTGTTAGTTGAAACCTTATTAAACTTATTTATTTTACATTTTCTTATTGGTGGAATTTTTATTGATTTATTTGATTAATAAATGATCTATTTTCCAAGGGAAGTAAGCCAAGGAACTTGTTAACTTTTTAGGTGAAACCTTACCGAATTGTCTTAATTTAAGGCAATTCGGGCACCGATTTCCATTTTTTTTAACAAATATTGTATGTCATACAATTTCAATTTTTGAAATATGTAAAATATAATCATAGCAATGACATTCGGGCAGTGATTTCGATCCTTAAATAATATGAATTATGAAATATTATTATAGGAGAATAAAATTGGGCTATCAATTTAAAAAAATACAGTTATAGTAATATAGGATATTCGGGCAAAGATATGATTTCATTTTTAAATTCCAAAAAAAAAAAAAAAATTGGGCCGTTAAAATTTTTTTTTTTTTAAATGCCTTGCCCGAAAAACTAGCCTTCGGGGCTGCGAGGGGGGGGCGGCTGCCCCCCCTGTGGCTCCGCCACTGTTTACTAGTCGACTTTTTATTAAAATACAGTTTGATGTTGATATTCCCTAGATTAATAACAGACGACGCTACTGTGTTGTCTTTTTTGTCAGCAGTCGCCAAGACTTTTGAGTGATCGACCAAAGTAAATAGGCCTAAATTTAAATAAGGTACCGCTTGGATTGGAATCCAGTCTGTTCCGACTTTCGGCTTCGAAAGTTTTAGTTTCAAAAGTTTTCATAGTTAACATATTTGTTATATGCCCACTTGTGGGGCCTATTGTTACACGTATATATAAACAAATCCAGATTCGTCCAACAGATTGTTTTACAAATTGTATGCAATTTATATATAGGACCTACTCTGTAACTGAAAATTTAATATAATCATGGCTTAAAATCAGAAGGGTGGATCGGAGAAAGTTCTTAAAAAACGGTTGGCGGCTAGGAAGCTGAAAGAAGCCGCTAATGCATGCGCAAAAAATACAAATTTTTTCGCTTCCAGTTCTACTGATGATGCTTAAGCGATGGAGAATATAGGCGATTCTGGTTGCACTGGTAGTAATAGTAAAACAAAACTAACTGATCATCCGATGGATGACGAAGTCAGTGCAGAGAGCGACTCTGAGCATGGAGGTAAAAGGCGAATCTAATAAGCTCCCTGTTAGCGCACACGAATCTGAGACTTAACAGAAATTTCCATCGGATATTGGTATGTGGCCGTCTCTGATAACTAATAGAATGAGGGATTATTTTGCATTTGGGGAACATCTGAAACTCTGTCAAAATATTATTGGGGCACTTGAATCTTCAAAAAGAAAGGTTGGTAACGAAAAGTATGAAAGTAGGATTACTAATGATTTCTTCTACATGCGTTTGAGAAATGGAGAGAAGTTAAAACGCGAATGGCTCTGTTAACTGTTGCGTAAAAAGGAAGTTATTTTGCTGCTTATGCAAGCTGTTTGGTACAATTAATTCCAGATCTGGTTTGGCAAATGACGGTATGGAGTATTGGAAAAATGGTCTTGCTGTTATAGAGAAACACGAGAGAGGTAACGAACATAAAGATGCACATATGAAATATATTCTCAAGAGGAAAGTAGTTGGCCGAATAGATCTTGCATTTCAAGAGCAAGAGATATCAACCATGGCTTACTGGTAGGATGTATTGAAACGAGTAGTGTCTGTGGTATATTGGTTGGGAGTTAGAGGCTTTCCGTTTTGAGGGCATGATCAATGATGACAATGGAAATTACGCTGGTCTTTTCGATTTGATAGTACAGTATGACCAATTTTTTTCCCATCACATGAAATATGGCAACCAATGCATTGGTAGTGTTTCTAATATCTCTAACACTACATGCGAAGAATTTATGGAACTTTTTGGTGAGTGTTAGACTGGTGTCCAGTCTTCTCCATAAATTGGTCAGTCTTCTTAAAAAAAAAAAAAAAAAAAAAAAAAACAACTAAAAAAACTTATTTCTCTCGTAGGATACAAGTTTACTCAATTTTTTTTTTTTTTTTTTTTTTTTTTTTTTTTTAAATAAATAGAAGAGACTGGTCCAGTCTAGGTGAGTGTGTAAGACGAGAAGTGTTACATGAACGAAAAAAGGCCAAATATTTTTCGTTTACTGCCGATTCCACACCCGATATTTCCCATATTGATCATGTTACACTCATGAAAATGGTCCTATCGAAAGATTTTTTACATTCGTTCCTATCCGTAAACATACAGGAAAGAATTTGTTTGAAGCTAATAGTATTCATATAGCTGACAATCGTATGATAATGCTGCTGATATGTCTGGGAAGTATAATGGAATGCAGTCGCATATAAAATAGATGAATGATTTGGCAGATTTTGTCCCTTGTAGTGGGCACTCTTTGAATCTATTCGGACAAGGATCTGTAGAATGTGTTGACAGTGCGAACAGATATTTTATTTTTTTACAGGGACTGTATAACTTCGTGGTATTGTCCACACATAGGTGGATTATGATCAATTAAAAGAAGTTGATTCATCAGTCTTGAATCGGTTGTCAGACACTCGTTGGCCAGCTCACAGTGATGCAGTTACTGACTGCTATCTTTAAGGGATATGGTAAAATACGACAACTATTGGCAGAAATGTCGTTATCAGATGATGAAAAACCAGACACAAAATCTGAAGCTGTGGGTTTTGCTGAAACTATGTCTTAAGTTCGAAACAGGCATCATGACTACCGTGTGGCATACCATACTCTCCAGTATAAAGAAGACAAGTAAGACACTGCAGGATCCAAAGTAGCCATCAACTCCGTTCAGAAATCTTTATCGGCGTTCATATCAGAACTACAAATACCAAAGAGTTTCGCTCAGTTTGAGAATACTTCTAAACTTTTGACGGATCTGAAGAATATGGTCACGGGAAAAGAAATCGAAAACGCAAATACGCTGTGGGACTACGGGAAAACTCCTGAGACAGAATTGAGTTCATCAGACACCTTCCGAACGTCGCAGTTCAACATAATTTGTGACCGGATGATATATGCACTTAAGGAACGAATGGATAGGTATAAGTTACTTGTTGATCGATTTGGGTTCCTTGAAAACTTACAAGATGGTCAACAAACTAGACGCGAAGTACTTGAACCCGTGGAAAAGGTGGCACAGACATAATGATATTGAGGTGGACAACGCTGGCGATGAATTTTGTCAATTTCGCTTATTGATGAGTACTTTTCCTAGAAATATTGAAAGTAAGGTCAGTGCTGAAACTGAAATGATGCAAATCATTCATCAGAATCAGCTACAAGTTGAGTATCCTAATGTAGAGGTAACTCTGAGGATATATTTGAGCATAATGGTATCGAATGCATCTGCCTGCAGAGCGATCTTTTTCAAGATTAAAACTAATGACGTGTCCTACTATAGGACCGTTATGTGTGAGGGTTGACTAAATTGTTTGAGCCTAATGCTGATGAATGCAAACATCGTTCATAAGATTAATGCTGATGAGCTCATTGATCTGTTCCTCTAGTTGGTTCGAATCGAAACATAAGATATTTAATTCTTGATGTCCAATTATTTCTACCATGAAGATCAAGGTTATAGAGCATTTTATATACTTGTTTGGGCAGCCTTTTATCGTCTATCGTGAGCAATTTTAACCAATATTTGATAGATTTAATAAAATATATAGTATACATTGGATACCGACCACTTTCTCCCAAAATTGCTGCTGTGCATGCGTGATTCGGTAGCTTAAGGATGTATTTCAAAAATTTAATTTGTACATTTTCGATTGTTTGTGAATATTCACAGCCCCATATTTTTGCCCCGTATGTTATGATTGGTACAACCATTTTATCGAATATTTCTATAGAGACCTCGTACGACACACCATTGCATTTATTATTTAGACGTTTTAAAATACTCATTACTTTTCCCGCTTGGGTTGCAATGGTGTCTTTAGCGCAGGTCCATATTAAATTTGGTGTGAAAACTAAGCCAAGGTACTTATATTGCGAAACGGTGTCTACTATTGATCCATTTAATTTCCAGGATTCGTATAGTCTTAAAGGACCGCCATTTCGAAATGCAATTATTTTGGTTTTGTTTATATTTACTGACATTTGATACTTATTACAAAAGTTAGCTATACTATCGGTTTGCTGTTGCAACCTCTTTTTTGTATCTGATAAGTTGGCAATATCATCTGCAAACATAAGGCAAAACAGATTTGGGAATTCTTCAGATATGTATACTCCCCTACAGTCATCATTTTGCAACTCTTTAACAAATTCGTTTATGTACAAAGAGAACAGCAAGGGGCTCAACATACAACCCTGTCTTGTGCCTCTCGTGCATTCGAATAGTTCAGTTAAACCAGATTGTGTCAACACACACGATTTCGATTTCGAGTACATATTTCTAATAACTTTTATAAATTTACCATCAACCCCATCTCTTATTAGGGTATTCCAAAGATTCGCATGAGTGATAGAGTCAAAAGCTGATGCGAAATCTACGAACAGGCATTATAATCTACCACCCTTTTATGATAGATACTAATTATACCATGCAAGGCAAAAATATTATATATTTGGTAGAATAACCACGTCTGAAACCTGCTTGGCATTCATGCAATAGTTGGTTATGATCGCACCACAGAGTTAGCCTGTAATTTTAACACCTTAGTAAAAGTTTTACCTTTAATAGATAGAAGGGATATACCTCTATAATTTGAAACAGTTTCCTTTGACCCCTTTTTATGTACGGGGCAGATTATGGCTTTACTCCACTCAGTGGGGAATATACCATTGTCAAAAATGAGGTTAAAGAGGTCACACAGAACTGGTATTGTTAATTGACTAGATTCTTTGATCAGTTCTATAGTTATGCCACAAATTCCAGGAGCCTTTAATCAGTTCTATAGTTATGCCACAAATTCCAGGAGCCTTGCCATTTTTCATTTCAAGGACACATTTTATAATTTCCTGTTTTTTTATACGTGAGTTCAGTTGATCGGGTTCATTATTATCACACAGATCACAATGATCATCGTGATCTTGTAGAATTGTGTTAATTAGGGATGTATCAGTGTTATCAAGAGGGTTTCTGAAAAGGAGAAAACCATTCATTTGCACTTATATTTAAGGTCCCACAGTTATCATTCAAAAGTGATTTTACATTATTCCAGAACTCAATGCGGGAGTCTAGTTTTTTGGTTAAATTACTTCTTACTTTATTACAGGATATATTCTTTTGATTTTTAAGAGTTTTAAATGATAATCTTGATGTTTTATAACGTTCTAAATCAATGTACGATTTAGTTTTACGAAAGTTATTCAAAAGTTGTGTTTATGATTTTTAGCAGTTTCACATTCGGAAGACCACCATTTTGGTTGTACAGGCTTACGTTTAGGTTGATGCTGCGTTTTGCACATATTTGAAGCGGCAGTTTGCAGGATATTTACAAATTTCTCTGATAAAGTATCTATCTCGTCACCACTGCTAGTATTCCGGATTTCAGAAAAGCACCGTTCAGAAAAATCACTGCTTAGATATGAAAAGAAAGTGTCACGATGCTCTGCATTCCAGACGAATTTTTGACGGTTTGAAAATGGTTCGTGGGTGTCATTAGATGTAATGACGACTGAAACGTTTTTATGCAACATTGTATTGGAGAGTGATCTGATTCATCAACCTCCAAGACGCAAAAATCGTTGATGTGTCGAAAAAGGTCTGTCGAGGCAATCATATAGTCTACAACACTGTGTCCGTTATGTGTTTGACAGGTAAACATACCATCTTGATCACCAGGGAATCCACCATTTAGAATATGTATATTGAATATTTTACATAAGTTTGTGAGGGTAATATCGAATTTATTGGTTTCTATGTCCAGATTATTTCTAATTTTATCAAATGTATCTGACGGGTATATATCCTCTATCGTTATGTGATTCAGACTATCATCAACAATGTAATCTGGCAACTTTCCTGTTCTACAGTTTAAGTCACCCGCTACAAGAAGGTTATTTTCTGGGAATTTGTAAGATATCTGTTGCAGAATTTCTTCTAATATATCAAGTGTTGTCGAGTCACTGCCTTCATAATATTTTGACCCTTCTGGAGAGATGAGGGGGGGGGGGGGTATGTGTCTTTGGTGGTTGCTATGCTTCATTTATTGGTTTTAATTCTTTTGTAATTTTGTCGATTTTGTAACGTTTACTGTCGATGATTAAGGTATCAAATCTCAACGTTGCTTTTTTTATTTTCATTAATAGCTTTAATCATGTGGGGTATTAACTCTTTCCTTTTGTTTCGCACATTTTCGGTGAAGTCTGACATGTATTTTCGACGGTCTCTTGGATCGTTGTTTAGCTTTACTCAGTACAGTGTCCCTGTCCTTCAGGCTATTAAAAACAACTAACAGAGGACTAATTTGATTGTTACGTCTCTTTCCTAGCCGATATGCCCGTTCAATCCGTAAAACTGAGCTCCCCTCAGTGAACTGTAATCACTAGACACTATAGAAGCTACAATTTTCTATGGATTTTAATGAAACTTGGTATGAGCATTGGTATTGATAAGACGGCGGTCAAGTTCGATTTGGACGATTTTTCGATAAACGGTTTTGAGTTATTGCCCATGCCTCTATATTTGTTGTAAACACAAAAGAAGCTACTATTTTCAATGGATTTTAATGAAACTTGGTGTGAGCATTGGAATTGACACGACGGGGTTTAGGTTCGAATTTGAAAATTTTTCGATGAACGGTTTTTGAGTTATTGTCATGGACTTATTTACATCACGTCGAAATTTATTGTTGATGCAATAGAAGCTACAAATTTCAATGCATTTGAATGAAACTTGGTATGAACATTGGAATTAATAAGGCGGTGGTCAGGTTCGAATTTGACGATTTTTCGATTAATAGTTTATGAGTAATTGCCCTTGACTAAGTAAAATTGTGTAAAAATTCATTTTCTGTAGACACTATAGAAGCTACAATTTTCTATGGATTTTAGTGAAACTTGGTATGAGCATTGGAATTGATAAGACGGCGGTCAAGTTCGATTTGGACGATTTTTCGATAACAGTTTTTGAGTTATTGCCCCTGCCTCTATATTTGTTGTAGACAAAATAGAAGCTACAATATTCAATGGATTTAAATGAAAGTTGGTGTGAGCATTGGAATGGATAAGACGACGGTCAAGTTCGAATTTGGCAATTTTTTTGATGAACAGTTTTTGAGTTATTGCCCCTTAATTGTAAAATCTTGTCAAAATTTTAGTTTCGATGAAATAAACCTCCAATTTTGATGAAACTTGGTGTGAGCATTGGAATTGATTAGAGGTCAATCAAGTTTGAATTTGACATGTTACCTTGCTGGCAAGCTATCTTACTAAGAGGTTAATGTTTATCCAGCTTAAAATTAGGAGAAAAACGCCTGAAAATTGAATTGCAGAAAGGTTAAAAGAAGCAAAACGTCATAAAAAAAAACAAAAGCAAAAAAAAAAAACAACAATGAATAACAGATAGGTTATCAAGGTTTAGGAGAACTTCACCTGAAAATTGGGCTTATAAGAAGAAACAGGGGCTATTCTGTTTGTTATTTGTTCTTTTGTAAGCACCAAGAGGGTGATATTCGCTATTCGTGTTCGTTATTCGTTTTCGTTATTCGCTTTTCGTTATTCGTTTTTCGTTATTCATTTTTCGTTATTCGTTATTGTAGCACTTCTAAATGTTTAAATGACTTTGACTTTGAAAATTGGGATTTATAAGAAGAAACAGAGGCTATGATATTTGTTATTCGTTCTTTTGTAAGCACAAAGAGGGGGATATTCGCCATTCGTTTTTCGTTATTCGCTATTGGCTATTCTTTATCGGGTCTAATTTCTACTTTTTCACAAATCTTGTTTATGCTAATAATATAATAATATTAATTGGAATTTTTCTTTAAGACAAGCCGAATATCGGCAAGGATTGCTTTTTGAGCTAATATTTTTAGTTCGACCTATTTCAATGGCGAGTCGATGTTGTATCAAAACTTATGTAATTAATAGTTATATCTGATTAATTGAACGCACCATAGACATTCTTAATATTACATCTATGGTTAGTTCGAAACTTGCGGACTCTATTCCCATCCTCCGAAAGCTATTTCGGCAGATATGACTGGAGGAGAGTCATAAAACTAGGCACCAACGACTTGGCACCGGATGCGGGTGTTTTAATCGTATTTAATCACGAGGGACTTTACCCTATAGAATTTCCCAAGGGAAAGGGTTTTGGATATAATAAAAACCTGAGGGAGACAAGAATTCATTTGCTAGGTTTTTGTTTGGAAAAATGAATAATACCTGTATGAATAAATAGTAATGAACATTGAAATAAGGGGCGCAACTCGTACCTTCAAGACTTGTCAGTTCATCTGGACTCGGTCCGCCAATTCATTTGCCATCTGTTTCAATGTTAAATCACGAAATTCAACCTTCCATAATTTTTTCCAGAAATCCCGTTGAAAGCTTTCCTGTATGTCATATGAAAGCCTGGCCAATACTTGGTTTCTGTACAAAATTTCCATATAGCATGACCATGAAAATTTTGAACTAAACAAAATGAAAGTAAACCACTACATTTTATCAACATCCGCTTGACTGTCACTGCACACAAAACCACTATTTTTAGAAATAACCTTCCGCCAATTAAATTTGTCATTATCTCAGAAATTCTGAAAGAAAATGCAATTTCAGACATCAAATTTCAAATCTAGACCAAAAATTAGTCAAAAATGAGCATGCAAAAACCCCCAAAGGAAGGGAGAAAGAGGATTTCTAAAAATAGAACGAACTAATTAGCATACAATCATTAGCATAAAATGTTTTACTGGTCCGAGTCCATCTAGTTTATAGGGTGTTATAAGAGATACTCTCCTATAGAAGACTGGCCTAGGTCACAATTAGAAACCAATGCTATGTATGCCAGTATACATCATTTTGATAAGAAATTTTCTGAGTATGTACATACTCGTTACATCTAAAGAAATAAAGAAACGAATTTTCTACTAATCTTCTATTTTTTTCTATGAAATTGGTAATATCGTTCAAGATAGTCGTACTATTGGGAATCAGATAAAAATCCTTTTTGTACCAAAATGTTTAAAATTCTGTTAACAAGACGTAAATAGGAGACTTTCTGGATTTGACCTCGGAATCCTGTGGTGTTGATGGTTGAAGGGAGAATCAGTTTGATAAATTGGTTGGTATGGTAATTGTTTTAGGTATCTTTTTTGGTTGCGGGGTAACTGTGTTGGTGATGGTGTACGTTTCCGTTTTGTTGTGGCGGCGATTCGCATGTTGGTTGGTGGGCTTGGAGGAACATACATGGCCTCCCCGACACTCCTAAATTTCAAAATAGCAATGATTCTTGTAAAGTGATCCAATATTTCTTTTTGCAGTCGTCGATTTGGCTTTTTAGCCCAATTTATTGCTTCTAGAATGCCTTAGTATGTCAGATTCCGAAATATATTTTGTTTGAAATATTTAAAGTACTATTATATCTTGTACATTGTAATTAAAATCTTGATTTCTCCTCAATAACTATAGAATTTTACATTAAATGCAAAAATTTAAGTTGAAGCCATTTCCAGGGGTTGATTTTGGGGCTTGACTATGTAAACTATACCACAGAAGTACTAAGATGCACGGAATCGTATAATTCGTTGCAGAATAACCCCAAATAGGAATATTATTTATAATTTCTATATTTGCCTTTTCTAAATATCAAAGTCACAAGAAATGACGAGATATCATTTCAACTTTCAAACGCTCAAATCACAGGCGTCCTCGTCTGATGCGAAAAGAAAAAATCACTATATTTTAATTATTATAATAATACATGTATACGTAATGATGTTTTTTGTTCGCATGAGCCTGTGCTCATATGAATGATTAAGGAATGATTAGTCAAATGAAGGGATAATCTATCAAATTCAACAACGTGTACTCTATTGCATACAAATTTAAAAACAGATGTTTCTGGCATGAAACTCGTAGCTAAAACGTGCAATTTACCTGGCGACCATTGAGACTTTATGTTAAGCCGTATGGAATCACACTTATGAAAACACAATAAGACCGAAATATACAAATAATGTCCCTGTGATTTTATATTTATTAGGGTTGATATACATAGTATATTGTGAATTAATTGAGAAGGTGGTGTTTATGAATGTATGGGTAGTACACAATAATTTCTCTTTACACCCATATTGTCAACATAACACAATACTTCCAACTCAATTTTATCATTTTTAAATTTCACCTAGAATGGAGAATATTTGTTGATATACACCATATCAAAAGGGTCAATTGATTAGGTTATTTATTGCATAACTTTATATATTGACCTTCATATTTATAGTTTAGACAAGCTATGAGAAGATTGAAACATTGAAAAAAAAATACTGAACTGTATCTGAAAAAAGTGTGCTAATGCTTTCTGGAATATATAAATATAAATATTAATATTAATATAAATATCGCGTTTCGGGAATTAAAGAATGAGATAAACCATAGTTAGAATTATCGTATGGCTCAGATTTGTTACGATTATAATGAAATCATTGATCCATTTAACAGACATCGTCTTAAAGTTGCAATTTTGTTGCTGCTGTAATTAGAAAAAGTTCAAACCGAAAGCTGCATATTGGCAAATAGGGATGCAATCACAATTTGTGTGAAATTGGACCTTGCTTTTCTTGTCATAATATTATTATACTTTATTGATGTTCACTCATTATAAATTTCATTTCGAGGTTGCTGTGTCTATTATAGATAAAGAATGTTAATGGCGTGCAGAAGTCATTGGAGAAAAGGTTGTAAAAAGTTGTAAAACGGCTTTTAATAAACCTATACCTATATCATATTGTATGGCAATAAAAATGTGTAAAAATATATGGCCAAGGGGGTTTATCTCGATATATAAAACATGATGTTTAACTTGTCTAAGGGTTATGATAAGATATTTGTAATGTCCAATATAACTCATATAGAATGTTATATTATAGCCCTACATAACGTTACAATGTCAATAGAGGCTATAATATCATTGAACATATTGGAGATTTAGAGGATGTTTGTTATTAAAGAGACTCTTCATTTCTTTCCTCAATGATCACTCTGTATGATCCTCAGTTTCTGTTAGACCAGATTTGAAAAGAAAAGTTAACCCATCGCTTTATTAATAATTGTTGACCAGATACCAGGTACATGGTCAGGCCAAATGAAATCGTGGGGTGGGGGGGGCGGCTGGACGTTCGCGTTGTGCATGTTGTCATTACTCCATGATTGTATCCTTTAAATATGGTTCAGGATGTTATTTGGTAAGTTGTGGAGTTGAAATGATAGTCTTCATATTATATTCACTGTCACCGTGAATTAAAGAGGGATATGAAGGAGGAAATCTATATAATGGTCGTGTTAGATGGGATAAACGCTATATACTTCTTGGGGGACTCAACTTTTGAATTTGTCACAGACTATAATAATTAAAGAACGACGACATTCTGCCTAAGATAACATCAGCCTATTGTAAATATAGACTTATACTGCCATCAAAGTTGTCATTCTGAGATTCCATAGATCTAATATTCCTTCAAAACCCAGAGTGAACGCATATCCCAAGATCTTTATAGACTAAATAATCTTGAAACTTTTGACGCACGTATCTGACAACAAACCTTATAATATTAATTTATCATTAAATTGACGCTGATTAGGGTAACAATTTCTGAAACCTGACTTCCACAAAACACATTGATAACTCATTACTTTCAATATTACGGTTTTCTTCTTGATTGGATTATATAATTTAATAGTTTCAAATTTTCCACTGCAAAGATCATCAAAGCGGATTAACACTGGCCTTTATTAATTATTATTAGCATAAGGGCATATGACATACTGTATACAATGAAACCTATCCAAGGCTATTAATAGCTCATCCTCTACGTGAAACCTAAATGAAGGATTAAAAAAGTAGGCCTAGGCCTTAAAAAAGTGTTCAGGGTCTGGCTAAGGATTATTATTTTATCTTGTATAGAAGGCTACCTTTTTTCTAATCGGATGAATAATTAATACACAATTGTACGTTAGAGCGTAATCTGGTTGTATATTACAAGTAGCGATTAATCGACTTCCTTCAATCCATTTAAAATGCTTATCACAATGGTCATTAGTACATGAATTCAAATTCTAATCAGCCTACAATATTACTGAATGATTAACACAAATAGTAAACATTCCCATATTTGGAACATGAAAGCAGAATATTAACCAATCAGAAATCGCCACTCTCAGTCTAAATCTAGAATAAAATACACAATCACGTGACTGTCCCACCCAGAACTCATTGCATACAGTGTCAAGATGGCGAATCAATTAACAGAAGAACAAATCGTGGAATTAAGAGAAGTTTTCAAAACGGTAAGGCTTTATATGGATATAATTTAACGTTAGTTTATTTTATAAGAAATACACATTTCTTCTTAAACTTATAGTTAAGTGTTTATTATTTAATACCAAAAAAGAGAAAATAAAGTCGCCAATCAATGCGACAAACGGAAGTCCTGTGAGTGACTCAATTGGGACCTGTTCGGCCGACGTTTCGGTTCAATGTGTTTTTCACCGTCTCATCTCACATTTAAAAAAAAATTACATTTATCTAATTAGAGTATTTTTTCCAAATTAGACCTATTTTTCATTTGCAATTAGGCCTGGTTGTCATTTGCATTATTTTGTTCAAGAAATGATATAGATCTATTTTAGATAGACTAGGCCTAGTTTTATTAATTATTAGGCCTAGGCCTGCCCAGCCTCCCATTCCCATACTGCTGATAGCTAGTTGGACAGATATGGCTGGGGTAGAGTCAGAATAGCTAAGGAAAAAAGAATTGGGAAATTTCATTGCGGGTGCAGGGTTTTTAAATTCCCCATATCAATCTGATCTTAATAGGCATTTGGAAAGATGGATATTTTTATTGTTCAGTCATACCAATTACCAGCATTTTCCCCCTACAAAGTTTTTATCAAGAATCTCTTAGTCGCTACATCATATTGCGTGTACATCCAAATTTCAACGTCACTGGGTTACGACACAGGCATAAACGGGACCCTAGTGGTCCACAAAATGAAAAACCAAAGGAAAAGGACTAATTTGAAAAGTAAGGCAATGTTTTGAAGTGGCAGTAAAATTTCCTTATTCCATTGATATCTCTTTCATTGAATATATGAATTATACTCATGATACCAGTATACATTTTATTAGAATTTCTCAATGTTTTCAAATCATTTTTAAATTTAAATGTCAACATATTCATTGAGTTTTGAAAGGTTATGGTAATGTGAAAAAATAGAAAGCAAATGTTTTTGGTTCTTTGATATTCACAGAACCAGAATGAGTCATTTCCTGATATCATGATTCAAGATTAGAATTACACTGTCACAAACACAAAGTACACACATGTTCAATGAGGAAAAGTTTACATTGACTAGAAAGGCACTGTTTAAACATAAGGAAATTATAATATAATGTTTTGACTTTTATTATGAAAATGTATTGTTCATGTGTGTCAGATGTGTTGAGATTTATCACGACTTAATTAAGTGTTTCAAAGAGTGAAATGGATTCCCAAGCCTTTCTATGTTGAATTACGATTTATTAACTTAAATGTATGATCTCAGAATCTATGTACATTACATTGAACTGGACAATTTTTGTCCAAACTGATCTAGATTTATGCTAAAGAATTAAAAACAAATATCTAGAGCATGGTATAAGCTTAATGATTTTGAATATGAAAGGTGTAACAATTTTATGAGATAACATGGGTAACTGGTACCTGTACTAGATTATAAGATGTACCGGTAACCAATTTCAGAGGGCAATATTATATATATTGGTCATATGAGATAAGAAAAACCTAACCAATTTTGACTTCAAGAACTCTTAAGTAGTCTGCCCTAGTCAAGTTAACAATTTGACAAGAAATATTTTACCACAAATCAAATTAAAGAAATAGGACAAGAAAGTTTAAGACAAGTAAGCATATCGAATCAGAATACAACCAGCTTGACAACATAATGAAATAATTTATAAGAAGTAAACTGTGTTATGAATTATAAAATGTTCTAAAAATCAATAATTTGTATAGATCTATTACTTCAAGTTAGGTACATTTTGTCAATAATTACTCTCCCATTATCTATTTACTTCCTTCTAATATGGCCCTTGGGCTAAAGTTTAATTATTGAAATACGGAAGTTTTTTGTAACAGTGTCTAATAACCATTTATTTTTTATGATAAAATTGAAAGTGGCATGAAATTTATTGATATATTGATTGACTGTATTTATGTTTCTTTTCATTAATTCAGTACGATAATCTTTTATACTTTGTGAGTCTATATCAGTAACTTGTGCCAAAACTTCTCAATGATTTTTTTCACGCTTTCTTTAGCTTTTATTTTCAAATGCCAATGAATTTGTTGGCAATATCAGATCAATTCATTGTTTTGAAATATTCATTTCTTTAAAATATCCTTTGTTTGACTTCAAATGACTATCATACCTTAAGAGGGTGCCAAAATGCCTTCAATATTTCTTTTAAATGGTAGACATTTGTGTTGAGAAGGTAACGTTGCACTTTTAGGGTTATTTTTGTTAACTTGAAGTTTGATATCTCAAGTAACCTGAAAAGGTTTCATATCTCTGTTACAAGGTTGTTACATATTAATCCTCCAATTATGATTCATAATGTTGGCTGTGTAGTTATAAACTGGGTAGGCAGCGTATTGTAATAAATGGATACTGAGATGTGCTTGGCAGAAGGAGAACCATTCCATGTAATGATGAAAAATGTGAGATCTTTCCTGACTTTGGAGGCATCTAGAAAAGAATTCATTCTTTGGAGATTTTTTGATAAATCTTTATTTACCTAACAATTCAAATGATTCTTTTGTTATGTAAGTTTGTGCTTTTAAATGAAAATTGACATTGAAAAAACATCCATCAAGCCACCAACAAATCAAATCTATAAGATATTGACTGAACCATCACTTTAAGTCATAGTTATGCAAATGTTTATCAGGTAAATTCCAACTTTTATCATACAATCAAGATTTATGACAATAGAAAATGTATTTGTCGAGTAACTTTTAAACTTTAATATGAGTATAAATTGTACACTATTGTCAGTTTATAACAAGGAAGTTTTATTCAGTCAATTGAAGCATTTTAGTGGGTAATAAAGCATATTGTACAAGCCCAGTACTGTCTCTTAAATCTGGTTCTAATAGCAAATATTTGATCTGATTGTAGCAGAATATGATCTCTGATTGTAGTAGAGTAGGTGCTCTGATTGTAGCAGAGTAGGAGCTCTGATTGTAGCAGAGTAATGTGGGCTCTGATTGTAGCAGTGTGAGGGGCTCTGATTGTAGCAGTGTGGGGGGCTCTGATTGTAGCAGAATATGATCTCTGATTGTAGCAGAATATGATCTCTGATTGTAGCAGATAGTCTCTGATTGTAGTAGATCTCTGATGTAGTAGAGTAGCTCTGATGTAGTATGTAGGTGCTCTGATTGTAGTAGGTAGGCACTGATTGTAGTAGATCTTTGACACTGATTGTAGAGAGTAGGAGCTCTGATTGTAGCAGAGTAGGAGCTCTGATTGTAGTAGAGTAGGAGCTCTGATTGTAGCAGAGTAGGAGCTCTGATTGTAGCAGAGTAGGAGCTCTGATTGTAGCAGAGTAGGAGCTCTGATTGTAGCAGAGTAGGAGCTCTGATGTAGCAGAGTAGAGCTCTGATGTAGCAGAGTAGGAGCTCTGAATGTAGCAGAGTAGGAGCTCTGATTGTAGCGAGTAGGAGCTCTGATTTAGCGAGTAGGCTCTGATTGTAGCGAGAGGACTCTGAATGTAGCAGAGTAGGAGCTCTGAATGTAGCAGAGTAGGAGCTCTGATTGAGCTAGTAGGGCTCTGATTGTAGCTAGAGAGCTCTGAATTGTAGCAGAGTAGGAGCTCTGAATGTAGCAGAGTAGGAGCTCTGAATGTAGCAGAGTAGGAGCTCTGATTGTAGCAGAGTAGGAGCTCTGATTGTAGCAGAGTAGGAGCTCTGATTGTAGCAGAGTAGGAGCTCTGAATGTAGCAGAGTAGGGGCTCTGATTGTAGCAGAGTAGGGGCTCTGATTGTAGCAGAGTAGGAGCACTGATTGTAGCAGTACAGGGGCTCTGGTTGTAGCAGAGCAGGGGCTCTGATTGTGGCAGAGAAGGGGCTCTGGTTGTAGCAGAGTAGGAGCACTGATTGAGTTTTTTTATTTTTAGATTTTAAATCAAAACATCAATGAGTGAGTTGCTCAATATCCCCTGAACATCATTTTCTCTTATGTTACAAAAACAGAATTCAGAGATCAGTAGATGAATGTTTATAATGTGAATACCAATAGGTGCCACATATCTTAAAAGGTCCATACTAGATTTAATATTGTGATAATGGCTATTTACACCTTTAATGATAATATTTATAATTATGTCATAATGAGACTCTCCATTACACAATAGGTTAGAGAGATAATTAGGGTTATGACCTGTGGTTAATAGATCTTTCTCTTATCTTTTGGTTTAACAGTTTACTGCCAAGCCCCCATATTATATATTTTATAGCGAGGCTTTATCACAGCCTTATTCCATTTATTGCATCAGAAAGAAAGACAAAAAGGAAGTATGGGATGGACTGTATGTAATTTAACATGTTACCTATTTTGTGAATTCAATAAATCTGAATAACCCCATCTAGAAACATGTTGTCTTAGAGGAAGTAACAAGTAGATTGTCTCAATAGTCCAGTTTTCTATGAGTAATCATGTTTTTTCCTACTTCCTCTTCCTATTGAATGAAGCCATTGCATTATATTGATATTGCCATTGAATTAGTCGACTTGCTGTTAGTCCAGAAATAGATGTTAAATACTAAAGGAATTTACACTATTGTTTAAATAAGACCTGTTTTAACTATGTAATCTACACTTCAATAGTTTTTATACTTAAAATATCTATGTTCACTTTCACTTTATTGACTCAGACTGTTTTAGAATACCTCAAAGTTTTCTTGTCACTTGGTAGGTCTTGAGAGATGTTATATTTTTGTAGTATTAGTCATTACTGATTTGGTTCACCATCTATTTTACAAATTGTATCTTAGTTAAAGAAATGTGAATTTTTAAGCTAATCCAGTAATGCGTGTGTATCCTGAATTTTCACCTCTTTAGAAATTAAATGACTCGCATCTTATCTTAAAACTCTGCCATATTGAGTTGATATTTAAGGAAAATATGCAATATTTTTGTACATTTCTAGTACGGTACTGTAACATATATTTATATTCAAGAAAGAACCGCCAAAACGGCGAACCAAAGCTTATGTTTTGATTTAGACTTTAACAAGTTGTCTAGAGGTAAGATCAAGTTGACAAGATTTCAAACTGTTCTTTTCCTCTGTCAGAATGTGTATTATTTTGTTATATGTGCGGTTTGTTTTCTTGATGTTTTTTGGTTGCATTCCTAATGTTTCAATCTGTTCAGGTTTGGCTCTTGAATTTTACTTGCAACATATTTTAGAATTAATGAGAGGCTAGAACACAACCTTAAATTACATCAATAAGTCAACCTTCTGCATATAGACTTTCTATAGACTCGCTCTTGATTTTGTTGAACTGGATCACATATTTGTATGTTTTTACATGAATACACCAAAATCCAGACAATGGATTTTGTTCATTGAAAACAAAAGCAAAGTTGTATGTTCAAGTTTTCATTAACTTCACATATGGACATTGTTCAATTATAGAAACATTGAATTCATCAAAACAGATGCTGATTTGAAAACCCAATCACAGAGCACCATGTGAGCAACACTACTAATATGATTAAACAGTAATGACTGGATTTTGATTTAAAACTTTTAGATACGAATTTCTCTAGAATTTTTATTTGTGATCAAAAATATTTTATTGACTGACAACAAACCCAGAATATCTTTTTAGTTATTTATTTTTATAAGCCCACAAATGTGTAACTCTTGCATAATTCTTTAACTTTATAGGTTATTGTCATTTTGAAGATGATACCTATTAATTTTCATAATGGTCTCATAATTTTTCACTGAAATATTTTGTCCGACTTGTTGGTGTTTTCATTGTATTTAGATATATTGTGAAATTAGTGCTAACGTGTAATTCAACGTCATTTTTCAATTTTTCACTGAAATTATGTTTCCGACTTAAAATTCTCTACAGAAAAGACATGAACCAAATTGTGAATGGACAAAAAACAATGATTAGTACCAGTTCTTGCAATCAAAGCTGCTAGTGGGTTTACGTCACCTTGCCTCGCAAAGCTATCTTTATCAATTATTAGTGATTTAAGAAAGTTGCTGAAAAAACTTTATAACAAGATAAAGTCTTAAATTTAAAAAAAAAAAAAAAACTTAAGAGGGCAGAATAAGTAAAATATAAGATTTTTGCCCACATGAAGTTTTTTCTGACCTAAAACCAACATAAATGTTGTCATATGATTTTCTAATTAATGTTCACAGCTAAAGTCAAACATACAGTTGGCTGTAGATAAATAAGGATTTAAATTGAAAAATTTAGCAATTTAAGTTACAAATTGTGCATTCCAAGAGATTTTTATTATGGTATAGGAAAGTTTTTTGATGCTTTAAACCCTTTGTTAAGTCAAACAACTTGAAGAATCAAGTATTAATTGGATTTAATTAGATTTCAGACAGTTAAATTAAATGATTTTCAATTGTTCAGTAAGACTGACTTCTTACAGACTTGTGTTATATCTAGCAAGGAGATTAACCTAATCTTTTAATCTATAATACAATATTGACTTTACAGTTGTTTCTCTTGGAAACAGGTTTAAGAATTTATGTTTTTTTTTAACATGTTACCGATATAGCTTTGTTTTAAATTGACTGCAGGGTAGAGGTTTCTCAATTCCATTTTTCAAATCAATTTCTCTTTTTTCAACATTAATGGGGATATCTTTAAGCTTACTGATACTGCTTAATATGGGTTATTGTCCTTGCTTTTGAATTCTTTGTGGACACTATAGAAAGCTGGTTTCTTGGTGGATTTTGATGAAACTTGGTTTGAGTGTTAGTAATCACCCAAGGACAGACCCTATTGAAAATCAGGCCAATCGAGAAGAAGACAAAATGAGTTATTATTTTGTTCTTATTGTGGACCTGATATCTAGTGTAGTTTTTTTTATGGATTTTGCAGACACTTGGTGCCACACCATGGTAATAACAAATTGATATTATACTTATTTGAATTATTGCCCATGTTTTTGAAAATGTTTTCAATTTATTGTGGACATGGTAGAATTTGATGAAACTTGGTGTGAGTGTTTGTAATCACCCAAGGATAAACCCTATTGAATTAACCAGATAGATTAGCTGCCATTATAAATGTGGGTGCTACAATGGCCATCGCTATTTTTACCGGTTTTGCTAGACTCTTACAAACTGGGTTTGGTTCATGATAATTCTATTGTATTATAAAAGCTTATAAAATCAACATCGTAACAAAATATTGTCACTGTTGAATAATTGTGCACAGTAGGCCTACATCAATTGTAGAGCAGGAAGATATATAGAAAAATTAAAACAGGACCTGAAATATCATGTTACTTTAAGTCTAACATGTAACAACATGTTTCAGGTTCTGAATTTAATACTTTCTATATTATACAAGCTGTAATGTGTAACTTTCAAATGAATGCTGTGAACTCGCTCAGAGTGATAAATAGTTGCCCAAATACATTTTTTTTAATATATACCCTGGTTTTATAATGTCAATTTAACCACATAAATTTTAGGAGAAAATTCTGAATATTAAAATCATCCAACTACGTAGAAAAGCTGTCTGTAATAAATCTGTTAAATAAGGTATTAAAACAGTAAGCTTTCCCAACATTATAAAAAACATGTATGCAAACCTGTTTAGAATATTACGATTTCACTTACATATATTAAATAATTGTGTATGTAAAATTGTATTTGTAATGAGTCATCAGTCTAAATAGTGAAATTATTGCGTAATTAGAAATCTGTTTGGTTGGTTGTCAGTCACTACTAGTTGTCAATTGTCGATAGATGAATGTTTCCTGAGCCTTCGGGAGCCTGGATAGATTGTGGTCATTGATTGAAAAAAGAAAACAATGTTGTAAGCTATAAGACCAGTACACTGGAAAAGAAAAAGGGAAAGCATAATAATTCCATTATTGAAATTCATCAAGAGAATTACTGGTATGTTCAAGGAAAGGACAAAATAGAATGGCATACATCTTGATATTTTCCCCTGTAAGGAATTGCTCACTTTTGAATCAAATTATTAGCTCAATCTTAAAGCTAGATAATATAGCAATTACAATATTCAGAGAGTCCCAGGATTTCTCAGTGTGTTGATGCTTGTTGAAAATAGGATTGTGTGCTATCACATATGACAGATTAATACAGATTTCTTGCAGTTTAAAATGATAAAGATCAGTCTGATACTGTTGTGGGAAAATCTCCATTCATTGCACTCTGTATGGTATGGCTGTCTCCTGTATCTCAAGTGGAATTAAAGAACACAAAACTCTTGTTTCATTTGAACAGTAGAATAGGAAATTATTGCATTTATTCATGTTAACCCAAATTTCACTTACATTACATTATAAAAAGAACCACCGGTATGTGAACCGCGAAACTAGAAAACCAAAATTTAACAGTTTGGCCAACTTATTTTATTTGCTGTATAAAGACCTTATCAGTATCAATATGTTGCTGTTGTATGTGATATATTGTCATACTGACAATGTTTTCACTAGATATTGACCTGATAAATATTGATAATAAAACTTGTAGGTAGTGTTTTTATTCTCGACTATCGAGTTTATACTTGTTGGTATATAAAAGTCAGAGAAAGTATATTATACCTGTATTATACTCTATTAATATTCTACTACATTATTCATGGCTTTCATAGTATGTTAATAAGCTTAAAGTAGCTTTCTGTAAATTATGTAACTTATAAGATATCAATTGAATATGTAATGCAAAAAAATTGCTTCATGTCGTAATATAAATTACAGTTTTATTTTTATCATAAAGTTCCCTCAATATTCAAATTGATGGCATACCAAGCCCATGTATGTATTTAAGACCAAGATATACTCTATACTACAAAAGCTACATCAACTAGAGATGGTCAGTGAAACCACAGAAGTCCTGACTGAAAATTGAAACGGTACAATTAGTCAGTGTTCCCAAATAGACCTGCATGTAAGGCGTTGATGGTTGTGATATAGGTGGCCAACTTTGCTGAAACTGCTTGTTGACAAAGTTGGTTGGTAGACTATTAAGATTAGTTTACTACAACTGATTCATTAAGTTATACCCGGTACATTAGAAAGTAGTAAGTAACTATTAAGACAAAAAAGGCTACTTTCAAATTAGGCTGAAATAAATTTTGTTTTGGAATAGGCCTACAAGAATTCCAAACGTAAATCATTCAAGTATTGATTATATATAGAGTTACACCAATTTATGACACCCAACAGAAGTTCTATATCTTATAAAATTGACTTCTACCCAGCTCAAATTTGCTTGTCCACCTTGGTGGTTAGTCGAAGAAACCCAATGGAGGATTTCAAAGGTAAGCAGTAACTGTAAGTGGTGTGGTTTACAGTTGTAGTCCCCAATGCACATAAATGTTAATAAAACCTAACAAAACCTCAAAAATACTATTGAATGCAGTATGGGATTATAATAACAATCAAAGTTGGTGTGGCTATTTAGAGTTGTAATAGAAATTAGCTGGATAATCAGATTAAGAATTATCCCATTAATAAATTTGTAACCTATACTTTACTCAACTTCATGATTTTCAATATAGAAAATTGGTTGCAAATTAGCAGTATTGAAAGTTCAACTAGAAAAAGATTGAATCTTGTGAGTGATTTATGAAGTTACATGCCGATCAATTCACAAGACAAATATTACTCATCCTTTATCAACAGTTATTAGTAATTGGGATGGTATCAAAAAATACCTGAGATCAGAAAGGGTATTATGTTATATGGTGTTTGTAATGGTTCATTGATAATACATTATAGAATTACCATGACTCACTGAATATCTAAGTATTATTAGGGACATGAATACTTTTATATGAGTTTGTTTTGAAGCCGGTAAGACAGCCCTTGTTTTTAGTGGCTATACAAAATAAATAGACAAGAAAGTGAATTTCTTGATTTTCACAAAATGATGAGGCAGCAAAACAAACTTTGAATATATTTCATGTTTGTTGGGCATGCTATCATTTAAAGTTGATTGATAATGACACTGTCAAATTTAGGCTACTTCAAATGATATCATGTTCTCCAAAGTTCTGTTCATTGACCTTATCTTGGTTTCATAATATATTGGATATTACACCAATTGTCACATTTGTGAACTACAACAACTGGATGTTTTATGATGTTACTTAAATAGTGCTTTCATTGAGACTCCTCTCAATAAACCCTAACACAAAATATTTGAAATTAAAGAAGACTTTCATCAGAAACACATGTCACCAGTAGCATGAGATATGATCTATGCAGTTAAACAACTGCCTTTAACATGCAACACCTTATATAATGAATATATACAATGATATATTCAAATGAAGTAATAGATATTTACACCTTTATATTTCACTAGGTCATAACACAAAATGTCATATTGTGAAGACATCATAACCAGTTTAAAGTAAAGACAACAAGATATTTTTTTCTAACTTTCAAAATTAATTTCAACTATATAGCTTTTGAAACAATCTATACTGGTAACATTATTTGGACGAAAAACCTGACTTAGGGTTTATCGGCAAAGTAAATTTAATTTATTTTCTGACAAGATTATAAAGTCTTTAATAGCAACATCATATAAGATAATACAAATAAAATTCTGATTCCTCAGCCACTACTTTCATGAGTTGGTCCTGTAAAGGCTTCAATGAATAACAGAGTAATTGAAGAAGCGAAATACCTATTTAAATTCTTTCACAATAATTGGCATCGTTAATTTAAGGTATAGATTAGTATCTGGTTGACAGAAATGTGGTAGGCTAAAAATGGTGCATAATCCATGTGTATATGTGTTTTTAGTAAGCTTTATATTGCTATTAAGACTGTAAGGATACAATGATTATTTAACATATTATGGCCAACAACACACATTAACAAAACACAATTAGGTTAAAATTAAGAAGAATAGAAAAAGACAATAAATATTAGTGACATTCAGGTAAAAAATACACCTTAAATACATCTCCTAATGTTAACTTATATAGAGGAATGTAGAGACCTGAGTTAAGGTGGTTTTAAAAAGGTCACCAAGTAGTATACTCTCTTCAAGGTCGATGTTTTTGTTGACTTTGAATAAATCTAGACAAGATAGAAAGTTTTTTTTGTTCAGTCTTGTGTCTACTAAAAGGCTGTATACATTTCCCTTAGATATCAAAAATGAACTACATAGTCTTGTTGTTATTTTACATTTACTTTTATGAGTGTTATGTCATTCGTCAAGGTTACGTACATTTAATTACAATGATCCATTAGATAGAATGTAGTTTTAGTGATTTATAAGACAGAAGCATGTACTGTACTGTATAATAATATCTATCGTGATCACCATTTACTGTGTGGTGATTTAGGGATCTTTGAGATGTATAGTGATCCATTAAATTTATCAGCATGTACTTCACAGAACATGTCAGCATTATCAGATAGTCAGCACTGTCAGTTAGCTTTAGTGATCTATCAGATTACTGTAGTCAGCACTGTCAGTTAGTCTAGTGATCTATGCGATTACTGTCGTCCGCACTTTCAGTTAGCTGTAGTCAGCACTTTCAGTTAGTATAGTGATCTATGAGATTACTGTAGTCAGCACTGTCAGTTAGTCTAGTGATCTATGAGATTACTGTAGTCAGAACTGTCAGTTAGTCTAGTGATCTATGAGATTACTGTACAGTCAGCACTGTCAGTTAGTCTTGTGATCTATGAGATTACTGTACAGTCAGCACTGTCAGTTAGTCTAGTGATCTATGAGATTACTGTAATCAGAACTGTCACTTAGTCTAGTGATTTATGAGATTACCTGTAGTCAGCACTATCAGTTAGTCTAGTGATCTATGAGATTACCGTAGTCAGCACTATCAGTAAGTCTAGTGATCTTTCAGATTACCTGCAGTCAGCACTATCAGTTAGTCTAGTGATCTGTGAGATTACCTGTAGTCAGGACTATCAGTTAGTCAAGTGATCTATGAGATTACCTGTAGTCAGCACTATCGGTTAGTCAAGTGATCTATGAGATTACCTGTAGTCAGCATTGTCAGTTAGGCTAGTGATCTATGAGATAACTGTACAGACAGCACTGTCAGTTAGTCTAGTGATCTTATTACTGTAGTCAGCACTGTCAGTCTAGTGATCCATGAGATTACCTGTAGTCAGCACTAGAATAACTAGAATATTATTAGAAACATGGTGATATCCTTTCGATAACTAGATAACTGCAATGCTGAGATATCGCTGTTACCAAGGCCAGTACTTTCATTGAGTCTTGTCTCAATATACTGGTAAACTAACATCATGTATGTACTGATCTATAAGATAAGCTTATAAGGCTTTTCATCTTAAATTGTGTATTAATGACATGTTTATTAATGGGCTGGGCTACAGTGTAACATAAAAGATAAAACTGAAAAATATTGTGCCAGCTCAGTATTTATTATTGTTGTGTGTGGGTTTATTGAGTATTTTAGTCAAGCCACATTCCATTACAGCCACACCTTGATAGACATAATCCTGTGACTTAGTTACACTAAAACACCCTAATGAATGATAAATTACTGAATAATAGAAGTAATTCCAGGCTTAACTCTTTACCAAACCTTTGGAATATCTATTTCGATGTCGATCTGTTTGGACAGAATATCTTTATAAAAAGAGTCAGAGTGCATTATTATGATTCTTTTGAGTCCTTGCTACTTGCTTCACTTTCACTGTCATTACTTTCAGAAGTAAAGCTGAGGTAAAATATCTTCTACAAAATTCCTTATCTAAGTAAAGAACACCCAACTTTGTTTTCACAGGCCAAAACATCTTATAAGTCAAGATCATAATTTGTCAACTTTGATTGGTTAGATCAATTTTAAATTCATAATTTATGAATAATAATGGATGTCTTTGAGGTTCAAGGATGATGAGCAAAAAAGATCTAGATATTTCTCAGCGACTCAACTGCTTGAGCAAATATTTGATTTTTAATTTTTATGTCCATTAACGAATTATAAATTAGAAATCCCACAATATATAATCATGACTATTGTGTACAAAGCAGCAGAATTTTTTCTTTAAATAAAGTTTTGTCTGGTGCAAATATTTATGATATAATAAACTGGTTTGGCATTTTAAATTTAATAAACATAATACATAGATAGAAGTGATTACAGTAATTGGATTTACAGTTTTATGCCAAAAATTATGTCAGAAAAATCAATTGACTTGTTTTTTTGTTCGCCTATATGACGTTCATACTCCATTTAACAGATTTAAGATATCAATTTGAATACGTTGGTAATACTTCCTTCAGTGTGTACATTTCAGGGTGTAATCTTTTTTGTAAGGAATAAGCCAAATATAGATGCAATTGATTAATTTCATACATGACTAATTCAATTTGCAAAGCAGACTCATTTATTTGCTTAGTTTGTTCTGCTTTGCAATTAGATGATAGGAGTTATAATTGCTATCTCTCACTATTCTAGATTGGAATACTGTACTAAAGTAGAGTATTTAGGTACTTTACTGTTGTGTGCAATTTGAGAAAATTAGTTAAGAAACTGCCAGGAATCATTAATATGCTCAGTCTGTAGCCCACACTACAGTGCCTCATTCATGTTGATTGTCACCCCGTTGGGATCTGGACATCAGCAAAGATATCTAGATTGAAATGCCCTAAGTCTTAATCTAGATCATTTCATACACTGACTTGCAAAATTTAATCCCATTGTCTTATGCAAATTAAGCTTAAAATGTAACATTTTTTTTGACAAGTGCTTATGAACAAATTGTTTTTTATGTTACAGATTGATGAAAGTGGAAATGGATTTATCGAAATTGATGAATTGGGCACCGCCCTGAAAATATGTGGTATTGATTTACCAGGCTATGCTATCCGTGACCTAATTAAACAGTATGATCATAATAAAGATGGAAAATTAAATCTTCCTGAATTTACTAATGTAAGTATTCTCACAAATTTTCCTGTACATTCAAATACTTTAACTTTCAAATCAAATCAAATTTAAACAATATATAATCAATAAAAAACTATCTCTATTATAATATTTATAGATTGGACACCCATACATCTGTGTTGTCTATTTTGTAGTTTGCATTGTCTAAAACGATTATATTTCTACCATATTTCCCTTATTCAGGTCAAACTCATATATGACACTGAGATAAGAATTATTCATGATGTCACATGACATTAAACTGGCAGATGAACAACTTACAAATAGATTTTGTAAATATAACATAATCTTGAATCTAATTTTGAATATTTAAAGTACGGGTATATGAAAATATATTTAAAAGTATGTGATACAGGCAATTCCACAGATGTAAAAGGTCATTTGAAATACATTTCACTGCCTGATATGAAGCTATTGGATAAAGTGAATTGGATGGTCAAATCTCATGATTGGAAAGTAGCCTACATTATCCATGCCAGTGATTACATTTAGATTCAATACTTTCAATGAATTTCAAATGCATAAATCCTAAATTAACATTTTAAACCCTCAGTAAAATTTCAAAGATAAAGTAGACATGTTTCTATTTATTTTATTTTAAGTATGAGTATGATCTCATATAAATAGGTTGTGTTAAGAGTACTAAAGCCAAGCCTAATGTTTTACCTTTGTAAGATATTGAAATTTTTCAGACCATAAAATTTTCCAGTTGAGTTAGCTATAAGAAACGATAAGGTCAGGCTTTTAAAGGATAAAAAGATGGTGTCTTTTGTTCAAATGAAAATTTAAGGGGGAAATTGATAGACCTTAAAATACTATTAATGAACACAAGGCGAGAATAATTTATTTCCTTGTTTTACTAATTCTTGTTTAATTTTTATGAATTACAGCAAGGCATTCAACTTTTTCATTCGTCATATTGAATAATGATAAATACATGTTGATTGTTTTGTTATATCACTTATTGTTAGGGGGTTTTCCCAGGATTTCTTCAAATATTTTTAATAATTTAACCCTTTTATTAGTCTTTCATTTTGTCATAATGTCATCATATGCCATTATGTTCTTGTTGATGACATTTCAAACTGCAGAAGTGGCTTCAGGCTATTTTAGCACAACAGTAGTAAGAGCTCTGGAATCTATAAAAGGCTTGAATTGGCTAATTCAGCCATTGACAAAGTGGCACTTGTTCAACAACAATATAATTATGGATAGTGGTGTTCTGTTTATCAAAAAGATTATGGCCAAAACCAAACTCAACTGTGCAGTGCAGTGACAACAATACTAAGCAAAAAATGCTTTTGATGAAGTAATAACAATTACCATCAAAAATTTTGTTTATGACAAAATAGGAAAACTTTATTATTTTGTCTAATGACATTCTTTGTTGATGGAGCAACATGAACGTTGGATGAGCTTTGTATCGAAAAAAAACTATTTCATGAATTTTTTTTTATTCTCCTGGGTATGGCCTAAGATATGAATTTGTTTTAATTGGGCTGATTTCATCCCAACTCTCATTTTTATTTCTAATTATTTTATAATTTTATAATAATTATCATCTTATTTTCTTTTCTTTTATATTCTCCAATTACGTTACAGGCTATCTATTTGGAATGTTTCATGGCTTTGAATTTAAATTTTATTTTATTTATTGCAATTAGACAGATTTTGACAAAGTCAAGCATGGATTACTCCTCAAACCTTAATGGAAAAATCACAAATCCATATTTTCGGCAAATGTCAAGGTCTAGTTAGATTTTTTGAAAAGTATCTTCATCTTGAGCCTATTTTAAGATAAATAACTTAAAATTAGTTCAATGCTTTTAACCTTGGAAGGTAGTTGGGTTAGATGCATAATGCCCTTTTGCCGGCAGTATTGTGTCTTTGTTGCCTGCTATTTGAAAAAAATGAGAACATGAAAATTAACATATGATAACAGTATGCAACTGTTGGGGAAGAGTAAAGTCTATGTTAAATTTTATTTTGATAACTAAATGAAAAGTAGGACAATACAAAATGAGATGAATGTCAAGATGACTTCCTTCCTGTTATTTACTCTAGTTTTATCATCATAAACCATTAATTGAGTAATTATCATATGATAATGATATCATTATGATTATTATTATAGATATTATGTCATACTATTATCTTATCACCTACTGCAAGACTTCAGATAACTTCATTGTTAAAGACCAAGAATTTCAAATCTTCACCATTTTAGCTTTAGGTTTTTGAAGGCTCATGCTATTCATTCTCATTCTTCCAGAACAATGATGCAACCAGGTTTCACCCTTTCACCTATCCACACTTTTATTGAGTACAACCAAACTAGCTTGGTGTTTATAAACACTAATATATTTATTGTTTTTTTTTTTTTTTTCTTAGTTATACATTGCTGAGAAAGCGAAATCAGACATAGGATCAAAATTTAAAACAATGGTACAAACTAAAAAAGGAATTCAGACACATGGAGGTACATCACAAGCTTCATCAGAAGGTACAACACATTCTGTTAAAGATGCTGAAGCTACTGCTTTTGCCAACTGGATCAATAGGTAAGAAGTCACATGTATAAGCATGATGACATCAAATAATTTACTAAAGGTCCATAGACTTCACAGCGAAGGACTGAATCAGGCAAAGATAACATTATTAACAAAGCTGTGGTCTAAAGGAGACATCCATGGCTCAAATAAATCATTTCCAGTACTATATGTTTACAATGATGTGATTTTCATTTTCAGTTTAAAAATACATGTTGAAGGGTCTAGGTAAAAGTATCTACCTCCCACCATGTTTTCACATTAAGCCTGCCCAATCTTCTTCCAGTTCAACATATTTTATTCCATTCCTTTAAAGTTAAAAGAACTTATCCATCACTTAATTTACCATTGTTTTTTGCACCAAATTATAGAATATTTGCATCAATCTTAATTGGAATTCACAGGTGGACGGAACATTTTACAGTTCAAACCAAATATAAATGGTCACATTCACCATTCACACTGCACAATTGAAGCACTTCATGTTCGAATGTTTTGCAGTATATGCCTGGGTAGATTCAGTAGGTCAAAATGACAAATCATCCCAAATTGTTTCTTTAACAGGACAGGTTGACCATGATTTTAATCTCAGAAATGTAAAAATCCTCTCACAATTGAAATTTGCGCCTTTAACGACAATTTTTCATTTTATGCCTTTAATATGGTACCTATTACCCTATTTTAATAGAGTTTTTAATGGGTTAATTTTGATTCATATCTTGAATCTTTACCATCGGATTCTGTGAAGTGTCTTACCGTAATGGTTATTAATGAACACTATAGTTGGCTTAAAAATTGACAAATATTGAAAGATTTTATTTTGTGTATTTTGTAGGAATTTGGAGAATGATCCTGATTGTAAGAAATATTTAACAATAGATTCAGCTAAGGCTCTATATTCTGCCTGTTTTGATGGTATTCTCTTATGGTAAGTCCAGTTGTAAAATTGTAATAAAAAAAAATTAAGTCCATCAAAATTTTAAATGGATTGAGATGATTTTGAATTAACCATGGGAGTTCAATTTACACTGCAAATTTGTGGTTCAAGATGTAATGTTACCTTTACTCAGCAGTCGACAACTCAACTTTACGGCTTAGTAAAAGTGTTGAGTTCACATTATATTTACCAAAATATGCAAGGATGGTGTGTACATTATATTTACACAAATAGGCAAGAACGGGGCAAACAAGGAGGGGCTGAACATTATATTTACACAAATAGACAAGGCTGGGGTGAACATTATATTTACACAAAAAGACAAGGAGGGGCTGCACATTATATTTACACAAATAGACAAGGCTGGGGTGAACATTATATTTACACAAAAAGACGAGGAGGGGCTGCAACATTATATTTACACAAATAGCAAGGCTGGGGTGAACATTATATTTACACAAAAAGGCAAGGAGGGGATGCACATTATATTTACACAAATTGGCAAGGATGGGATGCATATTATAGTATTATTTATATTTTCAAATCAAATAACCTCTATTATTTGTATTTTCAGTAAACTAATCAATCATTCGGTACCTGATACTATCTCAGAAGATGCTATCAATAAAACAAAACTGAGTGTTTATAGACGCTCTGAAAATATCACCCTGGCTTTAAATTCAGCTGCTTCTATTGGCTGTAATATTGTTAATATTGATGCTGTGGACATACAGGAAGGAAAACCACATTTGATCCTGGGTGTTTTATGGCAAATTATCAGAGTAAGTCATTTTATTTTTCATTTTCTCAATGACGAAAATCTCAAGTTTGTCATCAGGTAGTGCTAGTGATAAAGGAGCTGCCGAACCTCAATCAGATAATGACAGGAAATCTGGATCTTATCAGGATCAGATTATGATACAAGGTTTCTATAGGATTGGGTAAAGATTCTGGTAGTGAAATGCATCAAAAGCTCTGAACAGGTCTGCAGGCTCAAATGCCTCAAACTGCTTAAAAGTGATCAAGTGGTTCAAATGTGTCAAATCATTTCCTATTAGAATATAATCAGTAATCTTTTTAAAATTTTTTCAGATTGGTTTATTGAGTGACATTGATTTAGCTCATCATCCTAATTTAGTGGCATTATTAAGAGAAGGAGAGGAAATTGGTGACCTACAGAAAATGTCTCCTGAACAAATTTTATTACGTTGGGTCAATTATCATTTAGAAAGATCAGGATGTCCCAGCCGAGTCAACAATTTCTCTGAAGATATTCGGGTTAGTAGAATCTATTTGAATAACAATATAGTTTATATCCTGGTCATCTTTCTTTCAGACTTTCAGAAATTAAATATTCAAGATGTTACATATACTGGAAACTAACTGACCAAAAAAATGACTTGCATTATTGATGTTTTGTTTTGTAAATTTGAACACATACAAAAGTATTTGAATGAACCCTGGTCCCATGGCATGGCTTTAATAGGGATTATCGGTTGGTTTTCTCTTATTATGTGTGTGAATTACATTATAAACTAGATTCATTTGTTAAATAAATGTTTAAGGTGCTTGTAAAATAAACATGTATTCACCTAGATATGAGTTTAAGTTATATTTTTGTATGTTATATTTATAGGATTCTGAATGTTATACTTATTTATTGAAATCTATTGCACCAGGGGATAGCAATGTTAACATGAGAGCTTTAGAGGTAAGTGGACAATGATATTTCTTTTGATGGCTCAGGACATTAGTTGTTAGATTAGTTAAAGCTATCATACTCTAACAATGTTAAAATTAATAATTAAAAAAAATATTAGAGTGGTGTCAGTTTGCCATTGCAATTCATATCTTCCATGTTATGATGATTAATCCTTACAAATAAAAGTGTTAGTACCCTTATTTTATTGTAAACATATACAACATTGTCTTTCAGATTGCTGAATTAAGAGATAGAGCAGAATGTATGTTGGGAGAATCTGACAAAATTGGTTGTCGAAGTTTTGTTGGTTCTAAAGATGTTGTTGAGGGTAATGCTAAGTTAAATTTGGCTTTTGTAGCTAATTTATTTAATAACTACCCAGCCCTGGATAAGGTGGAAAATCAAGAAGATTATGAAGTTATTGAAGAAACTCGAGAAGAAAAAAGTAAGTTACATCCTACACTCTACAGGGATATTTTTGCATTAAGGGGGTTGACAACCCTAAACCTATGTACAAAAAATAGACGATTTCAACCACTTCTTTTCCACCTATCTGAAATATTTAAATATCAATGGAAAGAGGGGACTTTCAGCTATCCAAAAATATAAAATTTATTTCTTTATGACATTTCAACTTTAAGAAATAGGGTATGAAAGATGAACGAAAAAAACGTCAATTATTCCCTTAAAATTAGCATATCTACTAGGCTATTTAATTTAGAAGGTTGAAATTTTGCACAACGCAAGTCTTCATGTATCTCTACAAAATTACGTTGGCTTTTTGGAAAATTTTGTTTTGTTTTGAAGATATTGATAGAAATCAAAATTTTGCGAGTGCATTTACGAAAAATTGAATTTTTAAAAAACTATTCTCTTTATAAAAAAAGCCGACGTAAAGTTATAGAGGACATCGTAAGCTTTAGCTGAAGCCAAAGTTTGTAAAAATCGGATAAATTGTAAGCGAGATATGCTTTTGGAAAAATGGCATTTTTTTTCAACATTTTGCAAACACATGTAAACCTTACTAAATTAACGACCATGTTGTTAAAAGATTGTCTTTCATGCTGTAGAAATCTTTAAGCACCTTTTAGGCATCGATATGCACCGATATCCACACAATTGGAGTGCTAAAACAATGGATTAGCACATGTCAAAACACCCCTACCCACCAATCATAAAAAATTTTTGTTTACCTGTGACGTAAAGATTTATGGGACATCACGTGACTTCTGGATTCCCCCGATACACAAACTCTTACTTCGCGTGCCGATATTAACAATAACTGACCGGCAAACGTAGAGAATGTTTATTTAGCCGATGACGTTGTAATCACAAATGTCAACTGACAACGTAATTTGTACGTCTACATAGAGGAATACCCCGTTTTGTTCTATAAATAGATTATCTTCACGGACGGATATCAGACGAACTACTGAAGCGATTGAGCTAAAATTTTTACTAGATGTGTTTCTTTTAATGCCAAATAGAATGGATATAAACTTAATACGTTTCTTGATTGAAATACACTTCGAACGATAAGGTTGTCAACAACCTACGTCATTATTTATAAAACATGTTCTATTTGGCATTAAAAGAAACTCATCTAGTAAAAATTTTAGCTCAATCGCTTCAGTAGTTCGTCTGATATCCGTCCGTGAAGATAATCTATTTATAGAACAAAACGGGGTATTCCTCTATGTAGACGTACAAATTACGTTGTCAGTTGACATTTGTGATTACAACGTCATCGGCTAAATAAACATTCTCTACGTTTGCCGGTCAGTTATTGTTAATATCAGCACGCGAAGTAAGAGTTTGTGTATCGGGGGAATCCAGAAGTCACGTGATGTCCCATAAATCATTACGTCACATGTAAACAAAGAAAATTTTATGATTGGTGGGTGGAAGGGTTTTGACATGTGCTAATCCATTGTTTTAGCACTCCAATTATGTGGATATCGGTGCATATCGATGCCTAAAAGGTGCTTAAAGAATTCTACAGCATGAAAGACAATCTTTTAACAACATGATCGTTAATTACGTAAGGTTTACATGTGTTTGCAAAATGTTGAAAAAAACTGCCATTTTTCCAAAAGCATATCTCGCTTACAATTTATCCGATTTTTACAAACTTTGGCTTCAGCTAAAGCTTACAATGTCCTCTATAACTTTACGTTGGCTTTTTTTTATAAAATGAATAGTTTTTTAAAAATTCAATTTTTCGTAAATGCACTCGCAAAATTTTGATTTCTATCAATATCTTCAAAACAAAACAAAATTTTCCAAAAAGCCAACGTAATTTTGTAGAGATACATGTAGAATTGCGTTGTGCAAAATTTCAACCTTCTATATTAAATAGCCTAGTAGATACGCTAATTTTAAGGGAGTAATTGACGTTTTTTTCGTTCATCTTTCATACCCTATTTCTTAAAGTTGAAATGTCATAAAGAAATAAATTTTATATTTTTGGATAGCTGAAAGTCCCCTCTTTCCATTGATATTTAAATATTTCAGATAGGTGGAAAAGAAGTGGTTGAAATCGTCTATTTTTTGTACATAGGTTTAGGGTTGCCAACCCCCTTAATTCAGAATTATTTATTTCATAGGATAATTACCTATATCAATAGTATTCTTTAAAAAAAATGACTGAAAATTTCATTAGCCATTTTCTAATTAAACGCTTCTGTATGTCCACATTCTGTTTAAATTTTTATTACTATTCCAATAAAACTATTAGATGCATGGACTATAGATGACAACAAAATTTGACAAAAAAGTGTTTAAGAGACTACATTGGTCAATATAAGCTCTATTTGTGAAATTTACATTAAACATCAATCCTATTTTTTTTTTCTTTTATAGCATATAGAAATTGGATGAACAGTATGGGTGTAAATCCTTATGTACATCATCTATATACAGATTTACAAGATTGTTTAGTTATATTCAAAATATTAGATATTATACAACCTGGGGTTGTTGACTGGAATAAAGTTGTACAGAAATTCAGTAAAATGAAAATCAACTTTCAAAAATTAGGTAAGTTTCAGATTTCTACAAATTTTCCTTTAACTCTTTCAAGATGGAATGTTATATAAAGGGATACGATAATTTGATTCTTAATTACGTTATTTTTTTTGTAGAAAATTGTAATTATGCAGTGAAATTGGGTTTAAAACAAAAATTTTCTCTAGTTGGTATTGGTGGACAAGATATGTTTGATGGTAATCCAACTTTAACTCTTGGTAAGTACTTGCATTCAATTTATAGTCGTGGATTTCGTTTTGTGTCTATTAGTGAGATCAATAAGAGTTTGATTTTATTTGACCACACCTTTAATCAACCATGCATTGACTGAAATAGTTATACTCTACTTCCAAGACCAGCTGACTTAATAAAGATTTAAAAAAAAAATTTATAGCATTATTTTCTTGTGTTACATCTGTTGACCTTTCATGTTTTATAGCATATGTTTGGCAATTAATGAAGGCGTATACCTTAACTATATTAAGTAAGTTAAGAAACAGTGAAGAAAATGGTGTATCAAATGGTAATGATAGTGTAAAGCATATTATAGCAGATCAAGAAATTATTGACTGGGCCAATAAGAAGGTGAGAACATCATAAAATTTTATTATGATCATGTTTTCAAATTATATCTTTATGAATAATGTTTTCATATTATTATTATTATTATTTTTTAGATGAAAGTAAATTAATAATGAATTTATGTTTTGTTGTAGATGAAATAAAATATCACTTATATACTATTGTCCTGTCATGTAATGTAACACTACAGAAAAAAACTAAAGTAGTTTATGATCATTTTTTTTTTTGCGTGCTTCTATTACTTTATAGAATTATAAGTAATAAGTTTTTTTTTATTTCATACATGTGTAATCCTATTATACAAATGCAAGAAGAATCAGGCTATGTTATAATTGTTTTTATTATGTTGTAGATGTAGTATATGAATAAAGTATTAATATTATATTATGTTGTAGATGGAAGTATTTATATTATATTTTGTTGTAGATATAGAATAAATGTATATGAATGAAGTATTAATATTATATTATGTTGTAGATGGAAGTATTTATATTATATTATGTTGTAGATATAGAATAAATGTATATGAATGAAGTATTATTATATTATGTTGTAGATGGAAGTATTTATATTATATTTGTTGTAGATGAAAGTATGTATATGAATAGTGTATTAATATATTATGTTGTAGATGGAAGTATTTATATTATATTTTGTTGTAGAAGAAAGTATGTATATTATATTTTGTTGTAGATACAGAATAAATGTATATGAATAAAGTGTTAATATATTATGTTGTAGATGAAAGTATTTATAATTATATTTTGTTGTAGATATAGAATTAATGTGTATGAATAAAGTATTAATATTATATTATGTTGTAGATGGAAGTATTTGTATGATATTATGTTGTAGATGAAAGTATTTATAATTATATTTTGTTGTAGATATAGAATTAATGTATATGAATAAAGTATTAATATTATATTATGTTGTAGATGGAAGTATTTATATTACATGTATATTATGTTGTAGATGAAAGTATGTATATGAATAGTGTATTAATATCTAGATGGAAGTATTTATATTATATTTGTTGTAGATATAAGAATACATGTATATGAATAAACTATTAATATTATATTTTAGATGAAAGTATTTGTATTTTTTTTGTTGATAACAGTTTGTAGGTAATGTATTACATATATTGTATTGTAGATGAATGGACGAGCTACTTTTACTGGATTTAAAGACTCTTCATTAAATGATGGTATCACAATTTTAACTTTAATTGATTGTATTAGACCTTCAACAGTCAACTGGGATGTTGTTCATAAAACAGGCTTAACAGAAGAGGTATGTGTCAGAGCAATATTCATTTTAGCCACTATAAGTTGCAGTGTAATTACTGAAATTAAGGCTTTTCCTTTCACAGAAACTGTTGAGAGTTGTGGTGGCTTAGTAAGTTAGATGATTGGTTGTTAACATGAAGCTCTAAGGTTCAATGTCTGCATAGGATCAGAATATGAAAAGAATAGGCTAATGCGGTTGTACCAATTCGGTACAGAAGAGTAGGGTGTAAAACTCCACTGATTTTTTTCATTGTTTAACTCTTGTATTATCAAATTACTTTTATTTTGATTTAAGTTCACAGTTTAAAATAAAATATTCAAGAAAAGCCAATTGATATCCTATTTTAATATTTTAATTTCATTAATCATCTTTGCAGACCAAAATGATGAATGCTAAATATGCTGTATCTATGGCAAGAAAGATTGGAGCCAGAGTGTATGCCTTACCAGAAGATATAGTAGAAGTCAAACCCAAAATGATAATGACAATATTTGCTTGTTTGATGTCTCAGGATCCAGAATTCAAAGGTCGAGGTCTGACCAAAGGATTGGAAGCTTAAATGGATAGAAAAGTAGATCTGTGCCGAAGAACGAAAGAATGACTTTCTAAATCTTTATGTGGACATTATTTCATTTGTAGTGACACGCAATTATTGTTATGAGTCCAATAAATTATTGTAAGATATAATGCTATGGATTATGTCTATTATTTTCCAGCATTCCAAATTTTATTTTTGCAAACATGAAAAGAGCACTGGACTGCCTGAAGTTTTGAACAAATAGTGATCCACATAAAGTTTTAGAAGGAAATTGTATTATAAAATGTTTTTATACTGTTATAATTTTATATAGTAACCAAAACATACCATTAACTCTTTAGTATTGAAGATAATTCACAAGTTAGTATTTTTCTTTTTATTATTTTATTCACAACAAAATTAATTTAAAGGCAATATGAACAATTTTATTTATCATTAATAAGCAAAAGAATTGGTGAAACTATAGTTAGTCTTATAGTAACATTTACTTTTATCTGAGCTTTGGGGCTTTAAACACGCATTTGGGATTGCAAGCTAACCCACCAACTCTTTTTTTCCTAAGCAAGAAATTTGATAAATCAAAGAATTTCTGATAAAATTAGATTTGATTGATCTTCAACTGTGTAGGATTATTTTATAAATGACAAGCGTGTATAAACATTAATGTTTCAGTTCTTAATCCTATACAACCATTAAAAATCCCTCAATTTGTTGTATTGCAATTAATGTGAAGGCTGTTTTCCTCTGGAGAATTTTATTGTGATTTCGTCTTTCCCAAACATGCTTATTGAAAACTTTGCTGCTAAAATCTGAGCGATTATCACAAATGAGTAGAAGTTGATTTCCACATTGAACAACTTGCTGGAGATATTTTTTCATTTAAAGTCGCTATCTTTATTGTAAGTTAACAAATGATCTTTGTTCAAAGACAAAACGGTATTGTGCAAATTAAAAATTCTCCAAGCACTTTTTGTTAGCTACAAAAAATGTTGCTTTGGTCATAATAAATTGTCCCTTGGAAAATGGCCTTAAGTATTTGATTTTGATTGTTACATTGTAGCCTTAAACTATTTTATACTGTACCCATTGCCTTATCTTATAACTAACCATTTAGAATCAGTTGTCATAACATTGGTAGAGGTCACATACATAATCAAACTTCCATCATTAAGGGTCCATGTAGTTTTATAGACTTGTTATTGGTGTATTTTTGGTTTGGAAACATAATTTGAATCATGAACCAAGAATAGATATTTTGATTTATTTTTGAATTCTTTTGTTGATTGTGATTTTAATTCAGTTTATTTTAACAGATTGGTTGGCTACAGAATAACAAATTCTACAATATAAGCTTAAGCATAATTTCATTAAGTAATATCAAATGAACTAAGTTCAAAATTTATTTACAGAGAAAACATAACGTGAGCTTGTGCCCATAATAATAAGGGTTTAGAAATATTGATATTGTGTGCAAAATTTCAAATCTTTGTAATAAAAATTTTGATACTATACAATTAACCTTGCATATCCTATTATTACTTTCTATACGAATCTTTGATCACACATATCGTTAAAACTACATGTATGTATATTTATGAAAGAATATTTTGATAATTCACTCTTTACTTCTAAATAATGTGATATACATGATATACTTAGCTATCTACTGGCTTAAAAAGAGGATGACCTGACAGAAAGACTTCATTAAACCAGTCAGTTCATGGAACTGTTATAATTTATCTTGAACCTATGAGAAACCAATTTATTAGTCTGTTGATATTTAAGTATATTTTGTTTTGAAATAAGGGACCACAATATGTATATACTGAAATCATTCAAATCATTTTATTTTTTAAAAAAGAACTATAATTTTGTTATTATTGGAGATATTTTCCTAACAAATGTAGAGGAACAAAATGTTATGTTTTATCTTTAAGAATATTTATTTGTTAATGTATAATAATCATTTTAATTGATATCATTATTTTTGTAGACTGCTGTATAATTTTAGTTCAAATAAGAGTATATCACTTGTTTAATTGAAATGCTATCACTTAATTTGTTTAATTACAGCTTTAGTTGATGACATGGGGACCGAAATATCTATTTCTAAATAAAACTATTAAACCAAGAAAAGGATTTGTATCTTCATATGACTGCTCTGTTCTGTATGATTCAGAGTTATTCATGTATTGCTATGAGCACTATATCTATTTTGTATCCAAGTCAAACAGGATTTTTGTATCTGTTTCAAAACAAGCACCAGCAATCCACTCTATATTAAGGTGGTGTAATCCAGCTTGTTTATGTTTTAATTTTACCCAACAATTTTATTGGACAGCTCATGTTTTAAACAGGACCAAGATGTGCAAAAAAAATCTTGGATCAACAATGCTTAAACTGCAGTTCTATTTGAATGAAATTAAAATCCCGTTGAAGATATTGTACTTTAATAGGAGTAAAAAATCTCCTGGCAGAAACAGAACTAAATTAGCACCAAAGCAACTTAAAAGTTCTTTTACAAATACAAAGTTTACCTTATTCTACAAAATAATCCAAATAAATGTCTGGTATAATTTCAAACTTTGTGCACCAAAAAACATAAGGTAACTGATGAAAAATGGAATAGCACATGACAAAAAAAACAGGGTGTCAGATTCAACTTTACCAAATTTTTTCGGTTGAAGATTTAGGTAGAATTAAACAAGATATATGAGCAATAAACTGAGGTAATATACAAATAAGCACTAATTAATTCAGCACATTACAAAATTTGAACATACATTATGGGCATAACTTGACTAGTGTCCCCTTTGATGGAATATTTAGTATCAGTTATATAGCATGCGGTTTGATATCAACGCAGAAAGAAATCTCTTTAGTAGCCTTATGATGAAAGCAGGAATTTGGGAACTTCCGAATCAGTCAGATTTTGGCTCTGCATTAAGGAATGAGAACATCATAAACAATATTCTCTGGGACAGCAACCATTTTCCACAGTTTAAACCAAATATTCTCTGTACAGTGAGACTGCCATGCTAGTCAAGTTTAACATGAACATGAAGAGACAAAAAGTAATAAGGATAAGAATAGACTCAAATGTATTGAGCTCTGAAAAAGGGGTGTGGTTATGGGAGGGACTACCTGTCAATCAAATCATTAAAATACATATTTACAAAAAATATACATGGTTTGTCAATAAATTACTTTCATACATCTTTATAATAATTTTACAGCATTGATATATATATATATAAGCTCAATACACACCAGCAAGTGAAATAAATCAAGAAACATTCCTCGAAGTCAATAACATGACCATTTCATAATTACCAAAAATTTAACAAACACAGTTCAGCATTCTCATTGGTTGACTTTGGTCATGTGATATCTGAAAGCTGACACACCATAAGTACAAAAAGCAAATGTGAATGTCAGTGAATACTAAGCGTATAGAGTAGAAGTCCTATCCCTGGATTAAGTGATATAATAAATGCTTTTATTAGTTTTCTCATCAGTTTTTATTGGATAATTGTTTAATCCTCTCTAATCTCATTTTTAATCCAGAAACATCTACAGCAGACGCAGCTGGCTTTGAATTTTCTTCTTCTTCTGGTTTATAATTGATGTCAGACTGAAATATATCGGCTATGGAATTACAACACTGAATTTTCTTGGAATTGATTAAGCTATGTAATGATAGTTTCAGATAAATTTTACATTACAAAGAAAGATTTTTTTGGCTGTTAATCAAGTGGTTTCATAATCATAAGCTATTCATTCTTATTTCTTTTATGGATGACATAATTAGCGTTGAACCAGGCTTTCAGTGTTTCAAAAACAAGAAGTGAAAAAATGTTGCTTTACAAGGTGGGAACAGAAATAGAAAGAATCCAGAATGGTGCAAATAGATGATACATGTGTCTAAATAAACTAAAGCTAGTAAATTTTATATAGATCCCTGATATCAGAACAATGTACACAAGGATCCATTGCTCTTGAAGCTTAAACAAGTGTAGCTTGTCCAAGTCGCAGCAGTTATCACTGCTCTGTGGATTTGTTTAATTTAGGGAAAATATATGAACAAAATTCGGTACCACACTGTACTTACCACAGCTAATGATTCAGTACTACTACATGTACTACTATTATTACCACTTTCACTAAGTTTTAATGGACGTAAAGGTTGTGGTTTCTCAGTTGTCTGAAATAATACAGGCATAAGTTATTATTGGTGACAGTGCAATTTCTTTTTCAGTATTACTCAATGAATGTGCAGTAATTTGAATCAACCAGCAACCTTTTAAACACTTGCAGAAACTTTACAAGTACTAGAAACGTCATATAATGTTAACTTAAAACTGTTTAGTCATATCACATTTTAGTCATACTACTTGGATCAAGTGAACCAACAATAAAGTAAGAATAGGTGAGATAATCCTCCTCCCATTAAACACAAATTAACAGGAATCTTCCATAAGATAAGTATTAACTATGTTAAATTAGTAGCTCACCTGCTGTCCAGAATTGTCTAAGCCACATTGTGAACGTATAGCTTTTAATCTTTCTAAATAAAAATTAGCTGTACTATCAGTACTACTTGCTACACCATCTGCTGCTGAACTATTAGATGTTGTTGTAGCTGTTGAACTAGCTGTCACATCACCTACAAGTATAAAATGTTATCAATTCAGCTTTATATGCACTAGCTTTGCCAGTTGCTGATGCTAAATGAAGCAATATATTAAAGTATAAATAAAAGTAAAATTTAGCATTTAGTATTTCAAGCTACACCAGTTGCTGGTGTACTGTTAGACGTTGTTGTGTTTCCACTACAATAGAAACAATAATATTTTCCCTTACCTGGATTGAATTTCTTGCCTTCTCTTTCTAATTCTATATTTTTTAATCCCCGTTCAACATAATCTTGGAAAAACTGGGAAGTTTTCTTTAAAAATGGCATCAAATCAGCATCAGGATGTTTCTTTTTAAAATCATAAAGATCATTTAATCCTTCCTTGGTATTCTCTTTGGAACCAATCTTCTTAAAGATTTCCCCTAATGAATCTTGAGTCCCTTTAGAAAAACTAACTCTAGACTTGCTTGGCTACAATATCATATAACAACAAAATAAGAACTGCAGTTGAGGTTATAGTACAATAAATGGACTTGAACAGTTACATATAGGTAAAAGATGCTTTTACAAATGGTTAAAGTTACAAAAATATTTTCTATATTTCAGTTTTGTAATGTGAGAAAGAATTAATCAAACTCTGCATTGCTTTTAACACATTGGTATTTTTAATTTTAGGCTCATTTCTAAACCCAAAATGTTCAAATATGCATTGATATCTTTTAATCAGTACCTTTTGTGGTTTCTCTTCAGCATTCATCTCCTCATTTTTGGCATTTGTACTAGCAACATCATTTTTCAATATTTTCTGTAAGTATGCTTCAATTTCCGAATTTTCACTTGAAGATATCAGACTGGTGTGGGTTAATATCTATATATAGAATGTAAAGTTGTTTACAGTTGACTAGTTTACCTATTGGCTGTATATTTTACCAAAAACTTACAATTACAGTTATTCCTAGAAACTGATATCCTTATCAATCCATGTATTGGATGAAAATAATCCCAATAGTGCAATTTAGTTTGCTTTTAAAAATAATTTTTCTTTTTTGTAGTTATTGTTGCCGTTTATATAATACTGGTTAAAAGAGTTACTTACCTTTTTGCCTTTCAGTGTAGCCAGGGAATGTAAGATAGTTTTTATAGTACGTAAAGGTAGATCACTAGATCTCTCTTTCCAACTACTTGATGGGAAGGCTCGTAAAAACTGGTGACAATCCAGTAAAGTACGTTCTATATTTAACTCATTTATGGTATTAGGTAACAATCTCATTAATCTCCATAGACACTGAAATAATATAGCAATTAACTTTGAATTGTGAACACTTACATTAAGGCTTCTGCAAGCACTATTTTCATTAGCGAAAACTTTAACCATCATATTGTGGTCTTAAAATAGTAAGTTTGTTTTAAAAGTGATCATTATTGAGCCAGTGGACCTGATAAAAGATGATGGCGTCTTGTGTTAAACTTAAAGCATACTGACAAACTAAGTTCCTAACAGAACTTTTAAAGGGGGTTCTATGCTTAATTTATAATATACTATTTCTACATTTCAATTCATCATTTAATAATGATAATTGTCAACCTGACAATGTCAAGCCAATGAACCTTCAATTTTTTTTCTACTAATAAAAGTCACAAAAAATTAAAAACGCAACGAACCTTCATAATTAGCTCTAAGAACTTTGGAGTGCATGTTTCACTACCAGCACAGTCTTGTAACAAACTTATTAGAGCACTGAAATTAACAATGAAAATTTATTTTATCATAAAACCCATTAACTATTTCAAAGATACATTCAAACAAAAGAATCAATTTCCTAATTTGAAATCAAGGAAAACGATTGCTGTTTATAATCAAACTCAATCTCCCAAAAGGCTTTGTTTTTGTTATTTGGTAAAGAGAAAACTTTGTTTGCCCTATAGCTAAGGCAAATTGAAGTTCTGTCTTTTTATGAGGTCTTATTCTCAAAAACTTATCTTGATGAAATTTTATTTTATCTTTTTTGGAAAATAAAGCTTCAGAATAATGTCCTTTACTTCATTACTACAAACAAACTGTAATTGAATGTTCAGATATCCACTGTCCTGTAACTCCTGTGAGAGTATGGTTAGTAGAGAGGATCAACCAGGAATCGATCTTATCATATAAAATCTAAATAAACTAACCTCATAATATTAGTATAGTCAGCATTTTCTACTATCTTAATCACAGTAACGTTAACAGTACGTACAACTTGTGGTCCCTCGTCTAAATCCATCAATCTACTATCTAGTAATATAGTAACTAAACTATTCAATGTGTCTTTTAATATATCTTTAGATACTTTCTTAGCTAACTCTTCATGTTGAAATGTCTACAAAATTTAAACACATATATGGAATAATTGGCACTACAGAACTGTTGTTTTCTTAATTAAATAAACAAAGAACCAGATTGTTAAACAAAGATATCTTGCCAGACAAGGTAATATACACCCACTGGCAGCATTGAATTTTAGCAAAAACTTGACAGTACAGTAACAATCACTGGAATGAAATATGCAAGTCATACACTTCTTTTCTAGAGTGATAAATGGTCAAAACGAAGCTAAAGGCTACACCAATCCACAGGTAAATAAAAACGTCCATTTTAAAATCAATCGCCTAATACACCAAATAAAGCATGAAGAACTTACAGCTAACAAAGTACAAAGTAAACATCTATAGAGCCTTATAACATCATCTTTAGATGTACTTTCATCACCCATACAAGTTGAATAGACCATTTTAAACTGCATAGATAATAACAACACTAGTTGATCTACATGTTCTAATAATATCTCACTTCTTTCTTTATCTTTCAACACTTCATCAATCTGAAATATACATTAAAAGTCTTTCTGAAGGAGTGATTAAAAGTATTCTACCTCTTAACTTCGTCAAAATAAGTTTTTCTTCATAAGTGGACTTACCTGGTGTCAAAACTGACAGAATCTGTCTATAATCCAATAAATCCATAAAACTAAGAACTTTTTAAACACACTAAGCAGGGTTCTTCAACAATTACTAAGTTAATAGAGATGCTATTGTTTAGTCAAGGCACCTGGTAAGCTCAACTGATGAATTTACTCTTATTGTCCAAATTTGAGAGTTTATATTTTGTGTCATTTCTAAGAGGTAACATTCCTTAAATCTTGCAAAGGAGATCAATGAGATCTTTCCTCTAAAACATTTGTCATTTTCAGCTGATGTTTTATTTATTTATAACACTGCCAGAACAAAATCCAATTTCCAATTCAACTTTACAAAAATTATGCCACTGACTTCTAGATCGTAAAAAAACATTCTCAATTAAAAAATTAACATCACAGCTATTAAGAATATTTACCTGAGCTAATGCTTGTATACAGGTATTAATATTTTTATTGGTTATTTGTGATATTACAAAGCCAATAGTTGTGGATAAAGGTCGAGGTCTGAAACAGATGTTTATTACAAAGTTATATGATATATTAAACAATAAGTTGATTTGTAAACAAGGAAAAATGAATCACACAATAACATATAAAAAAGGTAGATAGAATTATATTCATTCAAAAAAATAAGTAACTACACAAATCCAACACAAATTGATAATGTTTACAGTTTTTCAGTTGAGAGCTGTTATTCGATTGAACAGTCCACTTTAACTTGCGCATTCCATAAAACAATCTACTGCATTTATAACATTCAGCTAGTCATTCTAGGTTATTTTAACCTTTTTGTTATTGTTCCCCTTCACTCTGCACAATAACTTGTACTCTGTCAAGTTATTGACTTAATTTTTGATTTTGATTCATTGTGTTTATCTATGCCAATGAATGGAATTCGGATTGTTATTTAAGTCAACTTAAGCGGTACAAGAGGTCTTAAAGGGGTTGATCAATAATCAGAAACTTACTTTACAGTGGTAGTATGTGCTGGTAATTGTTCATATATATCATCAATATCAACTTGTATTAAATCAGGAGTGGATATATCACTATCATCTATATCAACATCTAAAAACTGCTTCTTATGGGCAGAATGATTCACTTTAGCTTGAGCTGTAAGTGGTCTCTGTACCACACTTGGTCTGAAAATATAGTTAGTCCACTGATTAATTTCATGATCAAGAAATCAACCAAATCATTTTTTTGATAAAAATTAAGAGCACATTAAACAACATATGACCACATTTTGCAATTTGGTAAAATTGACCTTCACATTAGCAAGCAAGCATCTAACTCACTAAGCCACAGCAGCTCTCACAATACCCATAAAACAGGAATGTCGTTCTAAGATGAGACTGTCAATGAGCAATTGTCAAGATGAGATCATTCATGTGACATTGTACCGAACAAAAGAGGATGAAATCTTACTGTGGTGGTTGTACAGCTGGTCTAGCTGATTGTGGACGTTCACTGTTTATCTTAGGACCTTTAGGTTTACTAGCAGCCTTCTTTAATCTTTCTTGAAGAAAACTCATATCTTTTTCATTTAGCTGAAAAGACAAGACTAACATGTAATTTGAGAAAACCCTTGTCAGAAAAAAAAATGTTGCTTATCCAAGAAAATTGAAAAAAGTTATTTTCATGTCAAAATTTCTAGATTATTGTCTTAAATTAACATTAGCTGTTTTACTATTGGACTAAGATGTTTTTGTGTGGTATTCATATCATCATTAAGGTTATTGCCTTATCATCAAAACACTGATCAATGATGTCGATTGCAAAATATAGACCTTACTTGAATTCATGTTAAATCTTATTTGATTAAAATTATCATGTCTGAAAATTGTATATATTAGCCATAAACTGTTATCCTATGGCAGTTATGGTCATATATAAGGAAAAACATTGGATGGAAAACTGAATAACAGTAAAAAAATGCATTTATTCAATTTTACAGAAAAATTTTGTCCTAATATAAGACCAACAGAACTGCCATAGAGTAACACTGAAGTGCTAATTAAACAAGAAATTTAGATAGTTACTTTCATTAAAGATCTCAAAGATATTATCAGACCTGTCAACTCTCACGCATTTGGCGTGAGTCTCACCTTTTATTGACAAATGTCACGCTCTCACGCCGCCATTGAATCATCTCACGCTTATCATATGGCACTTAATCAAAAAATTAAAAAGCCCATGAATTTGCATTCACGTTTATAAAACTTGATCATCTCAATGAACACTAGTACTAAAAATGCTCCTGAAAATTGCTAATATTTGTTTTTGCTCTGGACCCCGGCTTTTCTTAATGTCTAACTCCAAACAGTCTTAAGGGGTTGACAGGTCTATTTTATATATTCTTGAACCAAAAATAATTTCATATATCAAAGCTGCTTACATTTTTAACATATTTGAAGACTTGTTCATCGATGAGATCATAAGCGATAACAATAGTATTTAAAGCAGCATTCCTAACTGAGTTATCCCTATCACTAATCTGTGAAGCTATACACTTCAGTGCTTGTGCAGTAGTAGGCTGACAAATAGCTATACCAAATGATTCTATCAAACAACCCAACTCTTCTAAACATTCTGGAAATAAAATAACAATAGATGATTATAAACTCGGTTGCTGATTTCATAACTCTTGGATATTCTTGCTTTTATATGCTTTTCTTGGATGTTCTAGAGACTAGAGATTTTCATGCTTTCAAGGCAATTACAGAATACCTAGAAGGGATAGTAAAGAGGTTTTCTTAACATTGCATGTGTATCAGGGACACTAATAGCACCATTCAAATTTACAGTCAGTCAAATGTAGTTCATGCACAATTCCATTAAAACTAAGTGTTTGATGGCATAGTCCTAGACATCACTAAAAGCAAAATAGTGACATAAAAAATTGCACTGTTTTAGTGGAATTGCAGGATGCCTGAATAAATTGGAATTGTGTAAATTGATGTTATCGATGTCTACAATACACATAAAAATATTGGTAAATTGTCATATAACGGTCTTGTTTAGCCCATTTGTTACTTCACTTTTAATCAGAGAGTGTTGCTGTAATGCCCCCAAACAGAACAATATCCATCTTACCTGTCCTCTGTTTAGAGATTTTAGATTTTAAACCATCTATAATATGTGTAAACATTTTACTGGCTGGATAAACTTGATACAATAATTTGAATATTTGTCTAACATCTCGTCGTACATTGTCTTTGGAATCACCAACCTAATGAAAATAAAGAGGATAATCAGGGCATTATGAACATACCAACTGTGCAGTTACTACCAATGTCTTTTCAATAAAGACTTCACAAGAAGATTAATAGTTTTCTGAAAGTGACATAATTCATATAGAATCTATGAGATCTGAGAGTTCAATTTTAATTCTGCATGGTACCAAGGATAGCTGATATATATGTAACAGCTAATAAGTACATTTCTTTTTTAACACAGGTTGAAACTACATTAATTAGGCCTAATCCAAGATCTCATTAATATAAATGATAATTTCATTTAAATCCCGAAAAATCTCTAGTCACTGTTGAGTTCACAAACAAATTTTGACGCATTTTATACGGGGGAATTACTCCAAAAACGTTCCTCGAAAATTCATCAATATCAATCTTGTCCAAGATCTCATAAATATAAATGATATAATGTGGGCGTATAAAAAGGCCTCAAACAAAACCTTAAAATCAGATTTAAAACCTTTTCTTAAACTTGAAATGTGATTTGAAATCAGACTTAATAAAAATTTAACTGAAGTTAAAATCGAGTATCAAAATCAAATTACGTTTGTGTTATCTATATACCTAGTTTCATATGCTAATTACTGCAGATAAAGAAGCTCTCTTAGTCTTAATAGTCTAATTAGCATGGTAATCTATGTTCTATGTCAACGAGATGTTTCATATTATTCTGAAGAGTGCTAGATAACTGAAATTCAACTCTCTCTGGTTTAAAAACAAATAAATGGACCACAACATCCTTTTAAATACTGAAAGATGCAGCAAGACTTACCTTAATGATAAGATAAGGTATAAAAGCAGTAGCTTCAAGATCATGTAGTTGATAGTCTATATCAGCTAACATTACAAATAAATCTTGTAGATATCCCAACCCTTTATTTAACATACTAGGATTGGTATCATAGAACCTTAATGTAAACCACTTCAATATCAAATCTAAATTGGCAAGAGTTTCATCTTGTAGGTTTTCTAGGTTCTGCAAGAAACATAAAATTTTACAAATTATATAGAAAGCCATTAAGAAACTTAAGTACTGTAAGGCTAGAAATTAATGCGTCAACAAATTAATGTGACATGGGGTATAGAGACTAAAAATAGTCAAGTGTGAAAATCTTTTGTTTTTCAACATCATTGATTACTAATCAGTTTCAAATTTAGAGATAATTACCTAATTACTTAATCCCGCCCGGTCTCAATTTAAATACTTAACCTATATATCGATGTTCACTAATGTCAGCCATAATTTGTAGCTTTACAGTAATTTCCATGCCCTATCTTCCTACTTACTTCAAAGTAATACATAGTACAATACATCTGCAAATATGTTGTCATTACAGTTTCACATATGTATTTGTTGTGTATCGTTTACAATGTCCAAACTAAACCTAATTACATTACTAAAATTCACAAACCTTTGACAATAGTTCAATAGCCTTGATATGACATTTAAAATCTTTATGAAATAGAAGACCCATGATGGTTTTGTTAAAATTTTTCTCCATTTGTAAATTTAATTGTTCAATAATTTCTGGTCTAATTTCTGTGAAATTCCACTTGAGGATCTAAATTACAAAACAAAGTAAATAAAAATCTGTTAGAAAACAAAAGAACAGATAAATTACAAAATTTTTTCTGTGGGTATATAAAAATACATGATTAAAGCCCAGATCACTGTTGCTCATATGGTGCAATTTGAAACAAAATCATGATCAATCCACTTTATTTGAGGTAATATATATCTATATTTAGATGATCCATCACAGCGCTTATCTTCAAACAAGTACAAGTAGTGAATAATTGAATAACGATGTCAGACTGTTTTTGAAAGAGCTTACAATGTTTTATTTTGTACATTACTGTTGGAACATTTACAGCCTTCAAGATTTTAGCCCTATTCAAAGGATCAGGTTTTATTTTAGGAAGCAATCACTGTCCAATGGAAATCATTTGTAAAGCAGGAATAGAACATGTGAAAACAGAAATACCTTGAGATTTCTCTCCTCTTTAAACCTTTGTTCTTTAGGAACTGTTATATTCATGATAGGACTTAAATCTTCTTCCTCTTTCTTCTTACTGGATGTTACTGGTGCCTAGAATTACAGGTTAATAACATAATAGTAAAGGCAACCCATGCAAAAAAAACTGAGTGTTCCTGAAAACAGTAGAATAATGCTGCTATCCAAGACAGGAAGTCATGCTTTTGGTGCCTTTTTTTTACCTTGCAGGCAACCAAACTGTAGAATGTTTGAACCCTGGGCCTTCAGGGTAGCAAGCATGTACTGCAGTGAAAACCCTATGTGTATTCATATTTATATTAATTGTCATGTGGAACATGTGTCATTGCAGTGATACACACCAATGCATTCCATAATAAAAAACATCATTTGAAATGATAGACATTAATAAGAAGACAGTTTTTTACCTTTGATTTTCCTTTCCCAACAACTTTCTTTGATGCTGGTTCTTTTTTACTTTCTTTTGAAGGTGCAGGATCGTCATCTTCAACATCATCAAATCTCGAATTTGGTTGACTAGCTGGTGCAGGAGCTGCAGCTGGGGCAGCTTTTTTACTTTTAGGTGCTTTAGCAGGTAAATTACCTCTGGCCTTTTCCAAAATTGCCATAATTTGATCTTTGGATGCAGGCTGAAAGGTAACACAGATATTCATGAATGAAACAACTTAGCTTTAAAAGAACTTTTATCTCATGTATAATTCAGTATGATGTGGCACCAGGTGGTACTTATCTTGCCTTCTATACCTTAACAGTGACTTACTAGAAAACAATATCATAAAGTAACTAGTAAATGAGTAGGTGAGTCATCATGTCTTCAAAAAAACTTACCTTTAATTTCGAGGAAGCCTTCAAAAAGCTGTCATAACCTGTGTGAATCATAAATGGTACCAGTGCATCTTGTGCTTTCTTCCTGACATCTCCATTCCTGTCTTCTAAACAAGCTAAAACATGTGGTATACAACCCCGGATTTCAGTGGGTAATACCCTATGTGTTGGTAGCTTGTCGCATAACCATGATAACAGCTGGAAAAAAATAATATGAGTTTACAAGATAAACAAGTGGAGCATTGAATGCACTCTACCATTCTAAAATCTGTATATAAGACATATAGAAATAGGCGTAGGTAAAGAAGCACAACATATATGGATATACAATCTATTAATAACTCTGAGTGAATAAATGTCAGAAATAGTATATCCATATATCTTGTGCTTCTTTTGTGCTATTCTAAAATCTATTTGGATTTGCAGAATCATTTCCATTGTGATCATGTTTTCATATCCAAATGAAGAAAAAAAGAAGGTGGAAGACAGATCTATCAGCACACATAAACATGGCAGAGATCAAGATTAAATTAAACATAACTTCTTTACCTCTGCTCTTAAATTAGGATTCTCTACTTTCAGAGCATCGCTTAAAGCCTCAGATTCTACTAAAGGTGTTAATGTAGTTTGATCTATCCATACATTGAGGGCATTGGTAGCAGCAGTTCTTACTTGTGGCTAGAAAATATATATAACTATTTGAAAACCACACGAAGAAATAAAGTCTGATGACTTTCTTAATTTCAGAAATTTGATCTTGATATTAGAAAATTTTCTCATATTTTTGAAAACAAGCAGCTATTTAACTTGCATTCTCCAAACAGATTGTCTCACAATATTACTAAATTTGATCATCTAAAAGTGTTTCTAATCACTAGCAAAGTAATCAGCATCTTTTTATAATTAAATTACGATTCTTTCCACACCGCAATATGCAATTTGTTTTGATAACCTTGTCTCTAAATGGATTACTTTTCATTGAGTTTGATTGACTGCTTCTACATTTTGAATCAATACAAGCAATTTTTTCTTGTTTGTTATGTATTCATGCAGCAATTTAGTGCCATAAGTTATAAAAAAACTCACATCGGAGTTGACCTAATTAAGGAATGATTGAATATTTTTCAGTTTATTGATGTATAAACAGAAAATACCTATGTATACTAATGTATAAACTGCTAGCAGAAAAATTTTCAGATAATTCCTTATAAATAAATCAAAATTACACCTATCTATTCTACTGGTATACTGATATTACCTTAGTATCTCCCATACATGATATCAATCCAGGTGCAATAACCTTTACATGATGTTTACAATGTGGTCCCATGGCAGTACCTAAAGTTTGACAGATGCCAATAGTAGTGTTGACCTGTAACAAAACATTACCGATGGTAATTAACACAAAAAATACATAAATAACTATGCAAAAAAAAGTAAGAACTTGTGTTTTTTTTTTATTGCAAATAGAAGATAACTTGCTTATAAATAAATATAAATTTCTAAATATATAATTTTTTTTCTTTCTTCTGGTGAACGAACAAATATCAATAGAATTTCTAAGCAATCTCAAAAGTCATGATAAATCTTCCAACTGACCATAATTTTATTAGAATCAGCTAATCTTAATTTGAGTGAATCCGGTAAGCTGCCAATATTAGAAGTAATGAATTTAGCTTCATTCAGTATGGCTGTTACTTTAGATAACGCTTCTCCTCTTTCTTTCCAATTCTTATCAGCCATTTGTTCTAGTAATTCTGGAGTTATTTTCTCTCTAAATAAAACAAAGAAAGTTGTCCAGTAATAGTAATGGTGAATCTAAAATCTAATAAAAATTTTGGACATCGGTCTCAAGGATATAATTTTTTTTATAAAGGAATATTTATAACAATTTTTGATTGTAGGCTTACATTATATCAGTTCTGGGCACTAAATCTTCAATAGCAACTTCCTGAACTTCTTCCTTTTCTTCTTCATCCTCATCACCATCTCCTCCAGCTGGTGACAAACCTCGAGTTGGTGGGTTTGGTTTCTGATCTTTAACCTATAAAAGTTCATTGGCACTTGAAATGTATTTATTTTGTAATTTCAATATTGTAAATGAAATTTTATAACCAAAATGACTGTTTATACATCAGAGACATTGGCCTGCATAAACTTCTGTTAAATCTAAAGATCTGTAAATAGTCTCTACTTTGAGTTTATATTATAGAGAATCTATCAAAACAAATATTACCTTCTCAAATTCTGCATCTATTTGCTGAAGTAAAGCAGGTTTTTCATTTTCAAAGAATGTTCGTAATGTACCACCCATGTACATATATACAACACCTAATAATGTTATAGCTGAGGTTCTGACAGCCTGAAGAATAAAAATATTTCAAAAAATTGAGTCATAAACTACCAGGCACACTTGCTATTGATAACTTGTTACCTGATTACTATGTAATGGAATGGAATTTATTCTGACCCTTTGACTTTTCCTTTGTCTAATGTGAAAATCGAAATATCAACATAAAAATGTATTTTTATTTCATATCAAAGAAAATTACTGCTGTTTATAATTTTATCATGATAAATTTTCTTTTATTTGGTACAGTGAAGTGGGTGTAAACATTCTTTTGTCCCAATATTACTATTGATAACTACATCCTTTACTATATGTATACTATCAATTATATCACGTTTATTAGGAGAATAATAGCAATAATATCATTCCATGCCAAATAATGTATATTAAGATTTTAGACACAGAAACAACCTAATTATAATTATTTATAATTATCATTATTATTATTTATTATTATTTATAATTATAACTGTCTATTCATGATTGCATGACATCATTCTTCAATTTCACCTCGAATAATCTAGATTATCATATCCATTACAATCCTATATAATTTTTAATTTGTGGACTTTCACAATTTGTAAATTTATACAGGGACATGTATTTGTAAAGTTTCACCTTCTGATCTGAGCAAAAAATCAGTACAATTACAATTAGCTACTTTATTAAACACTTACAGGATTAGTAGCAGCAAATGCCTTCTTGATAGTTTCTAACATAGGTTTGATGTTGATTCTAAAATACAATAAATGTCAATTATCTAATCATTTAATATCAAATATCATTACTTAAATATTATGTAGTTACATTAAAATAATAGTAAGGTACTTTATTCTTAGTTAAAACACTCCCCAAACAATATTGCATATACACACAGGTCTTCACATACCAGACTTATTGCGCTGGTGGATTCTGTATGGATCTTAAAATGGCAATATTGACGTCAACGTATTCCCATAAAAATATCGTCATTGGCTTGATTACACATGGTTAATTATGTACATATGGAGTTGATATAATTCATATTACCAATCGTTTAAAAAGCCTACAGATGCGCATAGAAAACAGAAGGCTTTAGGGTAAGGGACTTATTCAGTTTGATCAAACTCACTGGCAATTCAATGCATATGAAACTATTTCAGCCTTCACAGACCAATCTCAATCAACCATTGTTTAAATGAGCATTTAAACACATGAACAAATGTATTGTCTTAGAAGTAAATTTTTAGTTTAAAACTCACTTGAGACCAAACTCTTTCACAGACAAGGCTAACCAATTCAAAGCTTCTGATTGATTTTTGGGGTTTTTCTGGGTGAAGGCTAGTTTCACAACCTATAAAAAATATACCTGCACTAAAAGCTTTCAACTACTACTTATCAATAAAAAAATCGAACAAATTGATTCTGTGTAGATTTTTCTACATTAAAGATATTTTTATATTTTAACAAACAAAACTTATAATTTACCAAAGAAGAAATGGAAAAGCTTTCATTATTTTCTCATATTTTACGAAAACTTGATTTGAATTTTGGATACTGGCAATTGAATTATTCAGTTACGATATCTAAAAGTTATAAACATATTCTGAACTTATGAGAATGAACCAAAAAATACCTCTTGGCTGACAAAGTCCAATCCAATGGCTTCAGCAATACAACTTAATGCCTCTTGGGCAGCTCCACCATTTTTAACATCACCTACTTTATCTACTATTTCACTTAAACAAAACTCAGCTGATCGCTTACTAAATACACTGTTTTTGGCAAGATAAGCTATTAATTCTAATCTTAATTTCAACACCTGAAATATAATGCATTTTAAAAATTTTAGTGGTTTAATTAATGAAGAAATAATATTGAAGATTTAATACATGTTGTTCCCATTTTTATGAAAATAATACGAAACTACAACCATGGCATAAACATTAATAATTTGTATAGATTGAGAAAGTAAAAGATACAAGAAAGTCTTTGGAAGGTAAACAGCCTATAATAGTTAAAGTTATTAAATGAGTTCTATACTATTTTACCTGAAAATTGGTGTCTTTGAGACCTGGTTTTTTATCAATAATTCTCACACATACTTGACAAGGAATATCATCTCTAGCAAGACCTTTTACCACCTAACAAATAAACAGAATTCATGTTTTGAAACACAGTGATACATACATGTAATTTGAGAACATATATATCCTTGTCAATCTTAAATATATAAAATTCTTAAAGGTCTTGTTTGCACATAACTGATTCAAAAATATGTAAGATTATTTCAAGATGTGCTCACTCTTAAGAACATAAGAGTGCTCATATCTACTGAAATTGATTGAGTATCATCAAAACTTAATGAAGTGGATTTACCTGTGTCATCTTCTCCATACCGGCTAATCTTTCCTTCCAGTTAGAACTGGTTAAACTAGCTAGTGTATCACCAGGTAATAATGCAGCAGACTTCTCTTCTAATGCTTCATCCTGTAAAAGTTAAATACTACATGTAATACCATGGTGTATGAAGTGAAATGGATGACAGTTTATCAAGCCAATAATCTTTCAACTACTTCATGTTTTAAAGCATCTATTATTTTATCCTAGTAGCACATAAGGCTAATTCTTTTTTTACCCTATCAAATGACAATCCTTAGTCATCTTCTTCATTGTAAATAATTGATCAGAAAAAATAAGTTCTAGTTCTACTCAAAATCAACTTTATTTATATTCTCCTTAACAAGGGAGGGAAAAAAATGTCTTACAGAGAGAGCATTTTCTACAACTTCTTCTTTACCACTGCCTTTTTTACCAGCTTTACCACCCTTACCACCTGCTGCTGGTTTCTTTTTACCACCCTTAAAAAATAACAAGTCATCTTAATATCTTTAAGGAAAATTATATTCCACCAAATGAATGAACTTTTTTTAATGGATTATTCATCTTTAAAGTTGTTCAAAGTCATGCTGTTCTATGAAATTCTATGAAAGATTTATGTCTTAGCTCAGTCAGCTTAATGTGTTTAACAATAATCAGCTGTGTGGGAAATTGCAGACAACAAATTACAATGATGCAAATCAAATTTTATCGCATTAACTTTAAGCGCATTTTTTCATCAAGTGAAAGTGATATTTAAACATGGTGTAAAACCCATGTGTAGATACTATAAAATTGTGTTTTTTCTTTGTTACATATAATTATAAGGAACCTAGTAAGACTTTAAAGTGTAAAACAAGTCAGTCTAATTGAAATATAGACCTAACTTTCGTTCGTATTTTATTACTTTCGTTTCGAATGTTACTATTAGCTATTGGCTTTGAACGTAACCACTACAGTTAGGTCTAACACTGCCCTTCATTAAGGACTGTTCGAACGACTTTTTACCTAACTCAGTTTTAACCTAATGATTGACCTCTTTTTAAAGTTATCCACTTAATTTGAACTGATACAGAACAGCCAATGAAAAACCCTAGTACAAAGACCATTCCACACGTCAAACACACATTTCATTTAGTATAAACCTTCTTCGGTGTCTATATTGAATCCATAATTTAGAAATAATTTATCAGCGGTTGACGAATCAGCCATATTGTTCTTTCTATCTACTTGATAAGCTCTAATATGTCTCAGAATTCACCAATTGTTTGTGTCACATTACCAGTCGCAGGGAATGGAAGCCACATGATTGGTTAAAACTGAGTTAGGTCAAAGGTCGTTCAGACAGTTTGCATTGAAGGGCAATGTTAGACCTAACTGTAGTGGTTACGTACAAAGCCAATAGCTAATAGTAACATTCGAAACGAAACTAATAAGATACGAACGAAAGTTAGGTCTATATTTTAATTAGACTTAAGACAAGTCACAATAATAGGAGTATAAAATTGGAAGTTTTACACTTACTTTGATAACTTTAGCACTGGAACTGTCAGGCTGGTGAAAGAAATACAGATATAGGGTGAAACATTACAAAATAAAACAATATCTAATCTATGCTAGTTATAGGCGAAATAAAGCAAATAAAATAAAATCTGCTTGTCATAACTACAGTGCTTGGTAACCTTTACACATATAATACAACATTTAGTGACAAAACTAGACAAAGAGAAACAATGTGCTTGCATTGAAAAATAAAAGAAACTTATTGTTGTTTGATAAGGAACTAAAATGACGAAAAAATATATCCTCTTCATTTATAAGATCAAGATCAATTCCTTTGTAAAGCTAGATGGCTATTTTATGTAGGTCAATAATAACAGAAGAAAACCAAAACCTACCACTGATTGCTTGGCTTCTGGTTGCTGTAAACAACAGTGTACACAAATAAATAAATAAATAAATAAAACAAATAATAAACAACAAAATAAAGGTACAGAAAGATGAGTGCTACACAATATTGAAATAGATAATAAAACAAACCCTGTATCCTCTAGACTGATCAATATCAAAGATGACAGATTATGAAATCATTGAAACATAAATCTCACAATGAAACATGGCTTTAAAATGTATAATAAATCAAAATACTTCAAAGTGAGCTTAAATCAGCTCCTGTTTTTAAGTCAACTGAAATCAGCTACATGAGATATCTTCATTTTACTTAAGACCTTACTATGAAATAATGAAGTTTTAGATCTTGAATAAAGTTTTAATGTAAAATAAGGATAATCCTTTAAAAATCTTTAGATAAACAAAAAATACCTTGGCAGCAGCTGCTTTAGGTTTAACAATTTTAGGACCAGAAGTTGGTGCAGCTGGTCTTCCTCCTGCTCCACCATCTCTAGGCTCACCTTTAGCATTCAATAAAACAGCATTTGTACAGCACTCTTGAATCTGAAACAACAAAAATCTGTCCTAAGCAACAATCGACAAATAATAACCCATGTTTACTTTTTTCCTTTGTTTTGTTCTTTTGTTTTCAAATTCTTAGAGTCAATCCTGTGTGAATCAAAGGCGAGAGAAAAAGAGAGACAATTATCATTATTTAGTATAGAAAATTTAATAATAATATAAAACTTACCCTGGCCATTTTAATATTATCAACATCATTTAAGAATGGTGTTATATTCTTCTCTGATACAACCTTCATGGCAGTACCAAGAGCTTGAAATGAGGCTTCACGCACTTCACCAGTTGTGTCATTAACAGTCTAAAACAGAAATTCAAAATCAATAACAACATTTCAGAGCTTTACATCTTACTTTCCTGCAGCTTTTTGAGTAATGTAGACAGGAAACGCTATGCAGTGTGTAATGAGACACAAGCCTAATTTTTTTCTGATTTTCAACTGTGGATGGATCTATAAAATGCAGTCTGTAGCACACAGAGCCTCCATTAATTCTCTTATCTACACAAGTAGACGTATGTCAGTCCCTCCAACCTTCTTCACTGACAAGGGGAAACTGGGGTGAAAATTCAAAAGGCATTCACAAGCATCCAACTCACAGAGCCACAAAAGCTCTTTATAAGAAAATTACAGTCTAACTTTCAGGGATATTGGAGCTGGTTATGCATTGTGCAATGATAAAAAGACTCTTTTGTAACTGTCGTGTTTTGGGAACAACAAAAATGTCTTCAAAGTGCATAGAAACATGGATTGATCAACATACCTTAAGAAGGCTGGTACAAAATAGTTTTAGCATTTTCTTTGGTAAACTACCTTGAGTACACCGCTGAAAACAGCGACCCAAGAATAATGCTGTTTCAGCTCTTATCTGTGGATTTTTATTTTCTAAGGCAGCAACACAATCTTCAGATATATTCTCTAATGTTGTCTGAAAATCAATTATTCTAAAATTCACAAATATGAAATACTGGGCAACTCCAAAAACAAACAGTCGATACAAAAATAAAAAATTTGTAATCTTTCCTCACACATCTTCAGTCCAAAAAGTAGTTATTTCATTTTCAGCATTTTAACGCTATTTGCTATAAACTGAAATTCAACACCTAAATAACCTGCTATAGTATAAGAAGACAACACTTACTGTTTGATACACAGCATCACTAGCCTCTCTTAAAGCTGTTACTACAGCAGGTTTCTTTTCTTTAAATTTATCTATTATAGTTGACATACTCTAAACAACATAAATATTCATTTAATAATCCACTATCATATATACTGATGTCATTCGACCAAAAAGTTTATCAACTCTTCATTCATGGCATAAGAAATCAAACTTTACTTTCAAGATGTTCTTTCAAACACATGCGTTGAGCTCAGCAATTTTTTTTTACTGAAGTTTTAATTCAAATCACATAGAGAGGATACTATAGAAATTGAACAACTTTCAATGCAGATTTCACTCTTACTTACATTGCCAGCATATGGTGAGAATTTCTTTCTCAAACCAGCAGCTATTCCCTTTAAACATTTTCCTGCTATAGCAACCAACATTACATTTGTATCTTTAGCTATAACCTAAAACATTTTAAATCAAACTTACAATATTTTGATACCTTAAGTTCCAACACAAGTGAATAGAATTGAAAAGACTATGACCTCTGTATTCACAGAAAGTTGCCATACAGAACTGAAAAGTCGACGGATCTGTCAATGGACTGAAACAGATAATAATAAGATAAGAAATCTTGATTTTTGTTTACTGACCTTTCACAAAATCCTCAGAACATATTGTATTGTCATCTCCACATAAAGAGATATAGTATCAACCTACCTTTAAAACACATTTCATCAAAGGAGCAAAATCTCCATTTTCTATTTTTGGATTTTCTGTCAGTTTTTGTAAAGCTTCTAAGACTTCCTTTCTTTCTTGCCATTTTTTAGCTTCCTGATAAATTAACAAGGTTTTAGATATTTCATTAAAACATTTTAAAATGAAATAGAATTTTAAATCCTAGTATTTAGAACTGGGTAAAGTAGGTAGTACCATATACATTAGAAACTGTTTTAAGAGACGACTTATCAGTCGTAACCTACATTGAAAAGTTGCATGATCATGTGAGCAGGATTCATTGTAGTCTGCATTAAAATAAATATTGACTAGGCTACCTTCATCAGTGTATACTGATTATTTAGGTTTCATCTAGTCAGACTAGGGTATCAGTGGTATCAATTTACAACAATAGACTCACTATTTTATCATAAAAATCTTTAGGTAAAAGTGCTAGAATATCAACAGCTTCTATCAATTCATAGGCATCTATTTCTTCAGCAGCATCATCTAGAAATATAAATAGATGTACCGGTATTCAGAATGTGTCATTTGATGGGAAGACCAACACTTCTCAAGGTCCCAACAATTCCTCACAATGCAGCCAGTTTCTAAACTCCTTCATTCAATTGGGCAAGAGAAAGCAGCGAGTTTTTTTCCATAGCACTAATCACAACATTGAGAGATCAACAGACCTTCTTCTGCATCACCACCACCAGCCTCTTCATTAAGAGCTTCTTCCTCCATCTTAGCTTTTAAATCTTGTTGGGATCGCAGAAATCTGGTTTGTTTAGCTTTTTCTGAAGGCAATTTTTCAAATTCTGCCTCCAATTCTTGTACCTGAACATAAAAATACAACAAATTGTAATAAACCTATGCTCTAAGAGCTTTCATGACATCATTTTTCTTGTTATTTATGATAATATGTTGGCTGCTTTAAATATATCTTGCAAGGCAGTTTTGAATTGTACGATATAGCTAATACAGTGAAAATAATTCGATGAAAAGTTATCGAGTCACAAAAATAGATAGGAATCATCTTCAGTAGGACACTGACCCATAAAATAAAAAAATTAAGAATCTGTAAAGAATTGTAGCCAGTAGAGCGAGCACAAGTTGCACCCTATGGGTAATGGGGCAAAAAACGCTAACCAGACACCATATTTCGGTGAAAAATTATTGGATCATCACGTATTCAATAGGGATTATCTTCATAATGACACTGACCCACAAAAATAAAAATCAAGAGAATCCATAAAGAATTGTAGTCTGTAGAGTGAGCCCAAATTACACCATCAAGCTAATGGAATGAAAAACGCTAAGTCAGACACAATATTTTGGTGAAAAATTATCGGATCATCACCAAAATCAATAGGGATCATCTTCATAATGCCACTGACCCACAAAATAAAAAGAGTCCATAAAGAATTGTAGCCTATAGAGTAAGCACGACTTGCACCCTATGGGTAATGGAGTGAAAAACCCTAACCAGACACCATATTTTGGTGAAAAATTATTGGATCATCAGGAAAATCAAAAGGGATCATTTCCATAATGAAAGTGTCACTGACCGGGAAAAAAATTATATGAATCCAAAAATCATAAGAAGCCGTAAAGAATTGTAGCCTGTAGAGAGAATGACGAACTGATTTCAATAACAGCCCCAAATAAATTTGTAGGGGCGTATAAAAATGGATATTTACCTGAACTGGTTTAAAATGTGTCATCTGAGGTTTTAAGGCAACACCTATCCATCGATATAACTCAATACACAATAATTTTGTCTCTTCTCGTACACTTTTATCTCTATCTTCTAACAACTTAGGTAAAACTTTTATTATTGGTTTGACTGTGATAATCTTGATACCAAAATCTCTACAATTTGAATAATTTATTGAATTATTACACAACATTCAACTGCTTTCAAAATACTGCACAAATTATAAAAAATATGATTTCAATAACAAACTTGTTCAGTTGACACATCTTTTATTGGCTGCTCTATTCTAGCCCATGGGGACAATACAATGAATGATATGAAAAAAATACACACATATTTCAAGTAGGCTACATTTTTTAAAAAAATAAACAATCATGTCATGTGTATTAGATGACAGATTTCTGTGCCTGCGATATATACCTTAAAGCAATACGAAGTGCTGTGATACATCCAACTACTATTTTCGGTTGTTTATTCTCTAAACCAGCCATTAGTGCTTCCTAGAAAATAAAATTAAAAAGTCAAATTAATATTTGACAGAAATATACTATAATACCGCAATACACACATACAGTAGAACCTGTACTCAATGGAACACTCAATGGAATATTCAAAAACGGTTGCTGAATGAAGGTGGTCTCTTATGATAGGAATTGCAAGATCATTTTGGTTTTGACATTTTAGTTTTTTTCATACATGTGTCATCTGTGATCTACCATTTATATTCCAAATATAAACAAGCTATAAAATTAATTTGTAGAAGATAATGAAATTAACGATGAGCAATAATCTCATTGAATCTCACCGACACCTGAATGTGATCTTTGTTATGGAGATTATCAGAAGAATCATGGTTGCTTAATTGAGTCATTTTGAATACTTGAGAGTGTAAATACATGGTTGCTGGTCGGGTAACAAAGGTGGTTGCTTATCAGTCGTTAATTACATTGAAAACTTGTAGGGAGGACTTAAATGTGGACACTTAGTGAAGGTGGACTCTTAATAAAGGTTATTGTGTAAGCAATATATACTGTACTTATATTCAATGGATTTTTCCAAATATTTGAAATTCAAATTGTTAGCTACTTGCAACACCTTCTCAATTGACGTCCAGTGTTTAGTTCTCCTACAAATCAATTTATTTAGAAGAAGGTCTAAGCTCCTTGTCTGGTATAGTATCAAAATAACTTTTAAAACTTATGATACACAACTGTTTACCTGAACAATACACTGTACTATACTACACTCAACATATTATACAGCCAATCGTGTAACATAGCTTGCTAGGAAATATACACCACAGTCAGCTTTAGTTTTAAATAAGACTTCAACAGTACATTTACAACCATATAAAATATTGAAACTTGTTGCCAGATAAACACAAGTTTTGTCTAAGTCTATGTGGTGTTTAAAAATATCTGAGACTTGTATTCTATCAAAATAATAGTTTACCTGTACAGCTTCTTGTTTTTCTATTTCAATATACATCATGATGGTTTCCATAGCTTTTTCTTTTGTTTTTTGTTTACTGGCATTTAAACATTTAGTTACTATACCATTCATTACATCAGCACATGATCTGAAATCACAAATGGACAATCTGGGTAAGAGAGAAACAAGTTATAGTGTTCAGGAGGTTTAGGAGGATCATTTAGATCACTTTGCTAGTTCTTGTAATTGATCTTTCCTTAACTATCCCTATCTGATTTACAGCTCTTACAAGGATACAAGGATTGTCTGACTCAAGAATGTCACTTGCTGACTGAGATTAACACCCACACCACCATTTGTTTGAAGTCAATACTATTGCAGTAGTAGTCATTTATGACTTTTATTTTAGAATGAATGTATAAACCAACCAGGGACTTACGTACTACAAGAAATCCTTCAAACGCACTCCTAATGCTATTTTTGTGTTAATTTTCTAACATTGTGCAGTTGCATTACATTGTCATTCCTCATCAGTAGGATGGTACCATATAGTGTTATTTCAAACATTTGTAACAAAAGAGTGTTCAGAAAACCCACCTGCCAGCTGTATGAGAATTTTCAACAAACAACAAAACAGCATCTAAGGCTTTCTCTTGAGCTACAGCATTACTGTCAATAACAAACTTCCTAATTAATCCACCATATTTATTAAATTCTGGACTCTTCTCCTCTAAGCCTTTAAATAATTTGGTCGCTTCTTCATACCCAGCCAATCTTGCCTTCCATACCTTATAATATATAATGGTATAGAATTCTTTTTTAAGGTTTAAAAACTAAATAAAATCATTTTGATATTATTATATAAGATATTTTATCATCAATTGAGAAATATCAGCTTAAATGTGTCAGATACAACATAAGGTAAATGTAAATGACTGTATCATACATAAGAACTATTATATTAAACTCAGAATCCATTTATCCAGAAGGGCTAATTTATAAACAAACCTTATGTTGAACTTTTTCATCTGTGGGCAATTTCATCCATTCTGAATCATCGCCCATTCTCACTTATTTATCTGTTAACTAAACTAAACCTATTAAAATAGAAATAAAAGGCCTTTAACATAATTTCTTAATTAATTGAGCAAAATTTATTTTGATGTGTATTAATGTGGTATTGAAATAGACAAGCAGTATCTTGTAATTAATACCTTTTCTAAAGATTTTCTATTTTGAAGCTCTATGAAACAATGTATAAATTTGCTTTGAAGGTTTTACTAGATCTGACTTTGCTGATATTAAAAACACGTTCAATGTGGAATAATAAGACTGCAGACACCTTTTCCTCAATGATTTCTGGACAATGACAGTATCAAATTCAGGGTGTTAGATTGAAAAAGTGGTTATAAAAAAGTATGTGTTATCAAAATTATTAAAGCACTCAATAGCGTTAATACTAATGTGTGGTTAAAGATTAATAATGATGTGTTTTTTATTTGGATAGTTCAAGACAATATTGTTAGTAAAGTCTGATCTTATGATTTAGGTCATTAATCATCATTAAACTGGTTAACCAGCTTGAGGGAAAACACAGTTAGATATCCCTATACAACTCTATTTTTTTTAAAGTAGGCCTACCAACAAAGAGGTTAAAGAAGCATTTCAGATTGCTTGATTACTGATATTATATTCAACTGTTTGATTTAGCCTAAGGTACCTGTGATTCTTGCAAGGTTATGGTAATGAAAGGAGGGTTGTAGACTAAAATATCTTTAAAAATGCATGAAGCAGTCATATTCGTCAGAAGACTCAGTCGCTGGAGTTTCAGCAATGTTGGTCACAGTAATCACAATGACTTGCTTAAAGGTCTACTAATTATGATATAGTTTCAGAGTTTAGACTTCAAAACAGTCAATTACATTTTTTTCACTTGTGAAATGTTCAGTTGTTGTATGTTTACAACTTGTTGAGTTACCTAGTCATGACATGAAAAAAACTGACAAGTTTCTGTCATCATCTTTTCATGCTCATTGAAAAAAGTTCAATAGACAATCGGTATCAAGGACTAGCAGAGCAGTTGATATCTTAGAAAAACATTCATGTTGTACCTGAAATCAAATTTAAAGGATATTTAACTTCATTTCATACAGCTCTGTGCATTTTTTGAATATTATTTACTTCGACAACAGGATTGGTCAGTAGTATGGAAATGCCCGCCGCCTTGCGTTAACATTTAAAACTATTCAGTCATATCGCCCATAATTTGAAGACGTTTCACTCAAAGCATGTGAGTCATCGGGAATTTCTCTGATACTTAGCATCATTACATGTTTTAATTAAATCTTATCGAAGAGATGATATCAGAAACCTATTTTTGGGAAAAACTTCATACGGAATATAGATTTGAATGTCAATTCGTTTTGGGTATGACGGATATGGGTCGAATTGGCTATTTCCTGAATAGTTCATTTCCAGGTCACAGGTCAATCCTCACATGGCTTTCAGAATGGCAATAACAACATAAAACTTAGAAGTTCTTGAGTGTTTTTTAAAAGATGAAAAGCGTAGGGTTTAAGTTTGAGGAAGCCAAACAGTTATTGTCAGACGATAATTCTTACCTTTACCTTATAACAAAAAGTCGAACTATTATTCTATCTCCACGGTTTATTGGTAAAATATTGCCTGGCATACGTGAGTTTATTGACAGAGAAGTGAACTTATTTTCAGATTTGTAAGTGGCTAGATACAAAAAGATTATGCTGATTCCTCTGTATGCTTTACTATAAAATATTGAATTTGAAAGTTATATCCTCACGATGTCAACGCACCAATTATTCACCATGACCATGGTATTTATAAAGCACCTATAAGTGCAAGATGTGATGTACAAATTGATTCTATTCTGCATTTAGAGAGTCAGAGGACAGGTGCTTTCTTCAGTTACATGGCATATATTATAGGAATTTGACCTAAGCCTAAAAACTCACTCTGATTGTATATTAAGAGTGTAGAAGATAAAAATTAATGATACAAAGCTCTGGACAAGTTCTCAAATATTGAAAGTTAACATTTCAATTTTAAAATTCATCCCATCATACAGGAAGGCTTTTCTCATATCACCTTACCCCCATCAAAATATTTTTCTCTTTCAGTCTAGATGGTGTTCTAATTTCCTACTCTAATATAAAACTACATCAACCATTTAGCACAGTACATGACGACAGACCATACCTACATTTATATATCCAAGCTGATTACATTGTCTTTAAACCATATGTTGGATGCACACTTAAGGGTGTTGTGAATAAATTAAGTCAAGGCCACATTGGCTGTCTGGTTCATAAACATTTTAATGCATCAGTTCCTAGGCCTTTCAAGAAAGCTGACAAAACAAGTCACAATCTGCAGCAAGGAGATGAATTCAAATTTAGAGTCACTGGTCTTTCATCTAGTAATAAAGTATTATTTATTAAAGGTGCATTGAGAGAAGAAAAGTAAGTAGTAATTTGTTCTTAGCACTGTTTTAAATTACATTAAAGGGTGAATCTTAGTATTAACAATGCTATGTGTTTCATGTTAGTAAACACAAGTGCTCTTACTCTGAGTTAGAGCTGGGCGATATCAGTATCATGATGAATATCAGAATTTATTGTTATCTCCTGATTTAAACATACCCTAATATTGCGAAATCGGATAAATAGTTATCATGACTTTACAATTTCATTATATTTGAAACATATATTTTGTTAATATGATTAAGATCCAGGTTTTTTTATTCAAATATATTTCAAAACATGCTAAAGACATTTTGTGATATGTACCCATATTGTGATATGTTAATAATTAATAAAATATATTGGTGACAACTTGAACTTACATGACCCTGCCTTCCTTTGATAGTTCTTATTTGCAAGCTTGCAAGAAACAGAAAATTTGATTAATGTTTTCCTTTTAAAGCTATGTCACTTAAATAACAAGTACATTTGTTTGTAGCCTGTTATCTAAGCAGGAACATTTATAGCTTCTATTTTTTCCAACAGAAAACCAAAGAAATGGTCCAAACAGAGTTGTTGTTCATTGGTGTAGTTCATAAGAAATGAACTCGAGGAGTCCAACACCTTAGTAACAATGACTCTCAATATATTTCAGTAATGTTCCAAACGCTGACTACATTACAGAACCCAAGATACAGGCTGTACAAGAAGAATCGGCCTATACTGAAAATTCCAGTAAATCTAAGAAAAAGAAGAAAAAATCTAAAGATAGAGATAATTCCTTCCAAAATGTGTCTGAAAGCCAAGAAATAGTTGAAAGTATTGACAGTAATAAACGTAAACGTTCACCTGACACTGATGTTGACAGTGGCATTGTTGACAGTGATACTGACATCAGAGAAACCGAAAGTAAACGTCTCAAAATTGATGGAATATATGATGTGGACATAACTGATAAAATCAATCTAGATAATACCTTAGATATGTCAATAACTTTAGATGAAAGTCGTCAATCAGAACAGATAGGCAGCTCTAAAAAAAACAAAAAGAAGAAAAAGCATAAACATAAATATAAAGAATGATTATAATAAAAACATATCACTGAGGTAAAAATAAAAATAAAATAACACTAAATTTTACTTTTTTTTTTATTTATAAGTACTGCAAAATTTAAGATTTAAATTTTTTTAAGATTTAAATTTTGATCTAAAATTTTGTTGTCAATCTATTACCAAATTGAGGTCAGAGTCATTGCAAAGAACTTGATGTCAAATTTTTTTTGTGAAAACGATGTGGGTTCCTGAAATTTTTGCACTGATAGCTGGTGATGAGGTTAATCTATCTTTTTATTTACTTATTCTGTCTTATATAAACCTATTGAACATTACTTTTGTGATTAAACTCAGTCTGTTTTAAAAAGGCAAACCTATACTGTTGTCAATAATGACTTAATAAATATTACTATTGGTCAATAATTACATCGGAGGAATCACAATAATGAATAGAACATCTGCCAGCTGATTCCTAAAAACTGACCTGAAATAATTCAGATGCCATCCCTTACAGATTTGCTGATACTGTTTTGATTTGCATAACATCTATGTAAACTTTCAAGAATAAAAATAAAATATTCGGTATTGGATTAAATGGTCTGTTATTTTAAACTGTTACAATTTCACACATTTTATAATGTTGCCTATTGTACCTTGATACAAGTATCTTCATAATCCACAAGAGCTTTTACAGATTTTTACAATTTTGACCTATTGGTACAGATATTGAACTTTGCAAAAGCCTAACAACTACTTTTCAAACCATGGGAAACACCTGCAAACAAACTATAAAAAATAAAAATTTTAACTTGTCTGCTCAAGGATTAAAGAAATGACAGTTTTCTCATTTTGTTTTATTTTGGGAAACTAATCAATCTTTAGAAATGAAATATTGACAGATAATGAGAAGATAATCTTTAATCATGATTAATAATCAATATTTTGATAAACAACAACTTTAACACTTCACTCCCTAAGAATAACATTTGTTTTGGTGTTAATAATCTTTTCCAAGATAATGTGGAATGAGAGTTAGCAGTACCAAGATATTCTCCCAGTTAGAAATGGGGGTATAAGTGAGTTTGTTATGTCTGTTATGCAGAACTTTTTTTTATGATTATTATTATTTTTATTGTTTTACACATTCTATAACTTGCAACAATGATGGGATAAAAATCAGAAATAAAAAGCAGTATAAAAATGTCAAGGAACCCATGTATCATGACTTCTTAACTTGAAGTTTGGCATAAAGTGGGTGCAGCCCACATTTCTTTACCAAATCATGGCTAAGGAATTATTTGGACAAGCTTCTTTTAAAATAAAACAAGTACCAATGTATACAATTTAAACACCCCCCAAAAAACAGCAATATATAAATGCGTGAGATGGTATTAGATACAAAGAGACAGTTTCGTCTTTTCAGGGGTTGATTTGAGACTTGATGATATGCAAATAGTCTTCAGAAGTAGCCTATTCTAGAAATGCTCGAAATTTGCTCAAAAATACCTCATGCTTTGAATTTTATTTGTTCTTTCTATATAGCTCAAGAAATGAGATGTGAAGTGAAGACATTTCTTCAGACCTCTAATGACCCAAAATTATAATAAGAGCACCTATTACAACAGCTATCTGCAAAGTTGCAATGAAAGGTATATAGAAAAACGTCTACAAGACTTGAGGGATAATGTCGTCTTTTTGTTTGCTATGAAAAGTTCATTGGCTACTAGTACTAATTCATTGCCAAACTTTTGTTTTCGATTCCCGGTTTCGTTTTTTGGTTTGGATTATTAGTCTGCCTATTCCTTTTTTTTCTTATTCTGGGTTAAAACCATGGTGACGGGAGAACAGCGTCAACCTGGAGCAGCAATCCAAACTTCCGAGTATTCTTATTGAATTTAATCTCGTAAGGGCTAAAGATAGCTAAAACTGTCTTCTATGAGCTACCACAGCAAATATACAGGATATATTCCATTAATTTGACAAAGCATAATATTTAAATGGGATGTTCCCTTTAGAATAAGGTGTCTTGATCCTACACATTATAGCCATCTACAATAAATTGCTGAGCTACAGAAATATCCATTCAGATTATTTCTTCATACCTCAACAGACAATTGTACACATTGGAGTTGTTAAGTATATCCTGAAATATGGTAAGTGTGATCATTTCTTTTGAACATTTTAGTTATCATTCCAGCAAAAAAAGTTCATACACAACGTAAAATAATTTAATAATTCTCATTAGATCGTTTCAGCTGTTTCATTTTCCAAAATATGAAAAAGCAAATTTCAACTTTGCGCTTTATGATTTTTCATTTTAAATCTAACAAAATTAGACGGCATATATCTTAAATAAACTTAAGATCAGGGACTAACTTAAGTAGCTTGTGTTCTCTTTTTGATCTATCAATTTTGATAGTGGACCTGGGCGGTCAACAATCCTTAATTGCTAACATGTCTCCGACATTGAAACAAAGGTTTTAGATTTTGGCTGTGAAACTTAAAAATACATGCCATTGGACAACAGCCCATCAGCAGACCATAACATTCAATATTTACGCAATTTAAAGTATTTTGCGCCAAATTAGACTATGGTGTTTTCCAGGGTATTATTCCTTTCTACAATTTTCTGTGAACGACTAAAAGTATAAAGCTTGTAAATTTACTATACAATTCTATAAGAATATGTTGTGATTTATATTTCAGAAGCAACATCATTTATTGTTTGTGTTCAGTTTGTATTTTGGAAGCTATACGATGGCAACTGGCTGGCTTATTCAACAAGATGATTCCAGTTTGAAACACACAGGGAGATTTGCTCTTAGAAACCCCTTTTTACGTGGGAGAGCACCAACTTTCTTTCCTCAGAGAGCAGCGAAAATTCGATATTTATCATCTTTGAAAACAAAGTTCCCTCTGTATAAGCGGAACATCAGCACTCAATTTACCAGGAAGCGGATTAGCGTTTGTCCGTTTGCTACAGAAAAAGGTCGTTTTCCTTTGGGAGGTTGTTTATATTATTATGTGAGAAATCCAACAACAGAGCCATCGACTATGGTGGAAAATGCCACGAAAGGTCCTATGGTAGCTGCACCACAGATGTATCCTATAGGACTCCTATCGGATAGAGCAAAAAGTAAATCAAGCCCCTGGTGGCCATCTTTGTTTCTGTTAGGAGGATCTGTGGGAAAATAGACTAAAACTATCTCATTGGAGTTGTATATTTCCAGTTCAATGAATTCCAACTTATTTATTTCTTATTGGACAATATTGCTTTAATTTTTTCGAAGTGTAGCTCAAGTATCTTAGATGGTGGTTAAGCTGTTGGATGTTTTACGTCAATTCATTATTTACAAAATCGAAAGTTTAATTCAGATATTGTTCAAATTTGCATAAATATTATTAATAAAGCAGAACAATCTATGACAAATTCAAGATCTTTCATTCAGAAAAGTTATCTTTTTTTTGCTGTTCACATTTACTAAAACCCTTTACAACCGCCATTAGGCCTGCGGCAGCAATCGTATGATAGTGCTAATTCCATTTTTTGCATGTTGCACTTTATAACTTTCGTTGAAAATTAATGAAAAAATAGCTAGTTAAGACACTATCCATTTGCCAGACGGATAATACATTACGAACACAAGGTATTTTGGTCACAGTTAATACGTGCACATGGTATATTGGTCACAGTAATACGGACAACCGATAGTTTGATCACAGCTATACGGCGCACACAGTACTTGTGCTCTTATAACTATAACCGAAACACCTCGTGACAATTTTTACTGTGACCAATATAAAATGTGCCCCTATTACTTGTGACCATATTACTGATGACCAAATTTGCTGTGATCAACTATATATCCACAAAAAGTTCTTGTTGATTTAAAATAGGGACTTGTGCATCAGGTTAATGACTTCATCATTTATATTCCTTAAGATCTATTTACACATTTTTATGTATCAAAAGAATATCAAATATCATAAGAGGGTTAAAAACAACAGCTGTATAAAGTAAAAAGATAATAAAACAAGACAGTAATGTTTTTATTTGTATTAATCTTTCTGGTTTATTCTTCTGGATGATGTAGACTGTATGGGTAGACATGATTTACAAGATCTACATATACTTTTATGACCAAAATATAAGCATTCCATACACATGTACTTGGTATTCATATACAAAGATATTAAAATAAGCATCGCATATTATTACAACATCTGACAAAGTTAATACCAACTGAAAATTTATGGAGTAATGATAATATACAGATGTAATGTCTGAAATTGTAGTGATTTAATCACTGTTTTCATTAGCAGGTGATTCACCACCAGAATCAGAACCTTTCTTAGAACCACCTTCATTGTCAGAATGGTGTGATGTAGGGGAACCACCTGATTTATTTGACATAGGAGAACCACCAGATTTATTTGAAGCATTGGAACCACCTGATTTATTTGAAGCATTAGAATTTGCAGAGCGGTTTGAGCCAGCAGACTGGTTGGATGCATTCGATGCGGCAGAGCGTTTTGATGCATTAGAAGCATTCGATTTATTTGAAGCGTTGGATTTGACACTTCCAGCATCACTTTCACTACCGGAGTCTTTACCAGATCCTTTATCTGATCCAGAACCCTTGTTGGATCTTGCTTCTGATTCTGATCCTGATCCACGGTTTGATCCAGACTTCTTGTCATTATCTGATTGAGATTTGGCAGCTCCTCCATCACTGTCACTACCAGATGACATAATACGTCTTCTTTTTTTGACACCTCCTTCATTACCACTCTCACTACCGCTTCCACTAAAATAAATCAATAAACTCTATTATCCTTTTTATCCCTATCCGAACCTTTGGAATAATAATACCCCTAATTTATTCATGCTCTCTTTTATGAGGAAGAGAGTCAGAATCACTCTCTCTCTGAGAAAGGGGGTCAGAATCACTCTCCGAGAAAGGGGGTCAGAATCACTCTCTGAGAAAGAGGGTCAGAATCACTCTCTCCCAGAAAGGGGGTCAGAATCACTCTCTCTGAAAAAGGGGGTCAGAATCACTCTCTGCGAGAAAGGGGGTCAGAATCACTCTCTCTGAGAAAGAGAGTTAGAATCACTCTCTGAGAAAGAGAGTAAGAATAAATCTCTGAGAAAGAGAGGAATCCCATAGAATGGCAAGTACCCTATGTTGTTTGGTGATAGGTAGGTTGGGAATTCCATTTATATTGTGTACAGAAAAATGTTATTATTAAGACTAGTTTTAGACAAAGGTGTATTAAGCATACTCATATACACACAACACTAGAAATCAAGGAGCATCAATTTCTACTTACCCATCATCAGCAATTTGTAACTTCTCTTTCTCAGATCCAGAATCATTTGAAGATGATATGTAGGCTTTGGATACAATTTTACGTCTCTGTTTAGCAGATAATCCATCATCATCTTCTTTTTCTTTCTTTTTCTTATCTTTTCCTTCTTTCTTGTTTCTTGGTTTCCTTCTCTTTTTATCTTTCTTATCTCCACCTTCATCCTCACTATCTGACATATCTCTTCTATTTCTAAAATACAAGGGACACATCTTTAAATATGATGTCATAACATAGAAAACTGATTTGAATAATTTAACTCATGCCAAGTTATATCAAAATCCATCAAGAAACTAATTTTTTATCATTTGTCAGGGAGGTTAACGAATTATCAGTAAATGAAATATCTTTTGGATTATTACAAACACTCACACCAAGTTTCATAAAAATCCGTCAAGACACCAGCTCTCTATAGTGTCCACAAAGAATTCAAGAACAAGGGCAATAACTCAAATCAATTTTTGTTTTTCATTTAGGTTTTATCCTTGGGTTATTACGAACCCTCCCACCAAGTTTCGTCAACTTCAATTAAGAAAACAGCACTTTTTTGTGTCCACTATAAATTTAACATGTATTTTAGAAAAAGGGCAATAACTCATATTAAATATTTTGCGATTGGTTTGATTTTTAATCGGCTTTATCCTTGGGTTATTACAAGGATTCCACCAAGTTACATCAAAATCCATCAAGAATTCAGCTCTCGATCGTGTACACAACAATTGTGGATGGACAGACAGACAGATTTGGAAGGAGATTGCAATAAAACCTTATCCTAAGTACAAGCTTCAGTGTTTGGCCCAGTTTAAATCTATTAATCACTTCATCAAAAAATAAAACTAACCTTCTCTTCTTCTTCTTTTTCTTTCTATCAGATCGATCTTCATCACCGTCATCTTCTGAATCAGTACTAGCTCTCCTCTTCTTCTTCTTCTTCTTTGGTAATTCTTCTCCACTTCCTTCCGATATAATATCATCAATATCACCACCCTTCTTCTTTTTACCAGATTTACGTGGCCTCTCTACCTCTGCTTCTAGATTAATCTTCTTAGCTTTCTCTACAATGACAGCTCTCTGTTCTAACAACCTCTTCTCAAATTCTTTCTTCTGTCTCTGTTTCTCAGTCTACAAAGTCAAAAATGAATAATCTTAAGTTCCAATTTTAATGATATTGTGCTATTTTGTGCACAGAATAAGGTTCAATAGCATGATCTGTTGAAGCATTGGTTCTTTACATGATGTCATTTGCTGGGTAACGTCATGCAAAGTTGTGGGTTCCAAACTTGAATGTTGCGTGAAAGTTTAATGACCTTGAATAAGTTGTATTAACCATTGATTCATGAAAAATCTCCTTGTAAAAGATAGTTGTTATCTACTGTCTGCCCAAGTATTATGCTTAAAACTATTAAACACATTTATGTTCTATGATATTCTTTGTTGTTGTTAAGGGTAACGGCATACAGTTGTCTAAATCTAACCTATGAATTAGCTATCAATATCACTATAGAGATTTAAAAGGTATGTAATAGAAGGCCTACCTGTTCCTCTTCATATTTCTGTCTGAGTTTTTCTTTATCAGCTTCTTGTTTCTTTCTAATTTCTTTTTCTTCTTCATCAATTTTCCTGGCTCTTGCTACATGATACTGAGCTTGACTTAACAAATCTGAACATTGTCTGGAACAATCAAATTCAAAATCATAGTTCAATTTTGTATGATCTTATTCAGCAACGTATTGGCATTGTCCTTAAACAGTGGCAACTAATAAAGAATAAACCAATATTATGTTATATCTTTTATGATTCTAAAACAGTTTTGTGAACAGGTTAGTCTCCAGTTCAATGTATCATTGAATATATCTAATAATTACCTAGCTTCTAGACCAGCTTGATTTAAATCGTATTTCATTCTATCACCATGTTGACTTAGATAACTAAAATATCTGCAAAATGAAACAGAGTGGGCAATGAGGTCAAATTTCTTAAGTACATAAACACAAGACTAATAATTCTTGATTTCAATTGTCAATGTATGGTCCATCTGAGCTGCAGATGAAAGAGAAAAACAATTTTGAAAATCTGAAGTGGAATATCCAAGTCTTTAATGATTTGGATTCTTGACTTCTAAGTGTTGTTGGTTCTTCAAGGCTCGAAATTTTCTGATGCCAGAGGCAGTGCTTGAGTTTGCCAAGTGTCAGCTTCAACCCTGTCACAAGTACTAAATAGATAGAGATGTGCAACCTACCTGTGTGCCAACTCTAAATCTCTAACAGCTGTTAAGACAGTTTTTAAATTACTCTTTTCATCTTTCAATATAGATGTAGCTAATTTCTGCTGTACTAAAGCTATATTGTACAATAGGACAGTATCATGAGGTGATACATGTCTAGCCTGGAAAAAACATTTTTCACTTATTTTACAGATCAGAAACAAGACATTTTCAAAACATCATCACAAATGTTCTTAGGGATAGATATTACCCTTTTTCTGATGAATTGTTTGAGAACTGGATTTTGGAAACCAATTTTGACAAGTGATCTGGATAGCTGAAATACCTTTTTACATTTACATGACTAAATACCTTAAAACCCTACCTTAAGGAGAACTGTTTTACATTCCTGTAGCTTACCACATCTAAAATAGGCTCTAGCTAAATACAGCATGACCTCTTCATTATGACTCTTAAAAAACTTCTTTAAACAATTCTCGTACTGAAATATACATAGTATTGTAAATCATTTCAGGTCTTAAAGCTGACATAGAAAAAATGTCTAGTCCTTCTGATGGGACAATAGACCAATAGGCTCTGTATGCTACAGAATGTGCATGTTAAAGATTCCTTGACAACTGGATCCTCAAAAAGAATTTCCCTCATTGCACATTGCAGTGTGTTGCAGGTCTTCATTAGCTCATTAGGTACAGAGGAGTAGGATTTAAATCTCTATTCATTTTCATTTTAATAGAGAAATATTTAAGGATTATATTTTAACAAGTCATGCAATGTAATTTTCTGCATGTGATAAAACCTCTTGCAGTGCTTAATGAGGGATATTTTTCCAGTAGTCAAAGGAAGTAGCGCCTGTAGACAATGTCAAATATTTGTTCAAAGTGGGAGGAAAGGGAGGGGGGAACAATTCAATCAATACCAAACTCTACTAGCTGATACTGTAATTTGCAGGTTAGTATGTAAGTGCCTAATTTGACTGGCTGCCCTTCACTATGAAAAAAATACTGACCATTTGAACTGCAGCTACATATTGTTTCTGTTCAACGTAAATATGGGCAATATTTAACCAGACATCACAGAAATCAGCTGTAGCTTCTCTAACTTGGGCAAATACATCTCGACCTTCACCTACACATCCTTTATGAGCTAATACACAGCCTGTAGAAAAGATTGAATCAGTACCAAATATAGCTTAATATATGTCGCTTAATGCAAAGACAGATTAAGCAAATGTTCCTTAGAAGCTATCAAATTCTGACAGGTCTGATTAGAGCTAGTAAATATAAGGATATTCTATTAGTGTTTACCACTGAATAACTTGATTCATGTCATAAGTTCCATACAATATTTAATATATTCAATATTAACCTACCTATGCCATTAGCAGCCCATATATTTCGGTCATCATTACGTAGTACTTGTTTATACATAGCTAGTGCCCGATCTTGATGTCTCTTTTCCTAAAAGATAGAAGATAAGGCAACATGATCTATTTAAGCAATAAACTGTTGCATTCTGGCATTTATGGTCATATATCAGGACAAAGGTTGGCTGAAAAATTTATTAAATGTGGGGAAGAGCGTCTATGATTAATTTCAGCCATAACTATCACCAAAAGTGGCAATAATACCAAAAGGTCAGATCTATCTTGCAACTAACATTTTTTTTATCATATGTATATGATGTATATTCTGAGATATTACTAGTAGCATTTACACAAGAGATGTCAAATGAGATGTGTTTGTCAATGCAAGAAATTCCAATAAAAAACTGAATGTGTACCCAATACACAAAACGAATGACTCTACGTTTTCTTATTCTGGGTACAGTTGCATAAATCTCTTATCCTCTTTATATTAAACTGTTGTCATGATGTGCCATGGTATAGCACAATAATAAATAGTAGACAGTAATACATAGAACATACCTTAGCTTTATCTTTCATTGGTTGATGTAATGTTTGTAACCAGACATTACCCAAGGCTATCAGAGAATAAGCATCATCTTTAGTACCAGGTCTCTGTAAAATTCTCTCAAATTTCTTCTGTCCAGGTCCCCATTCATGTTTAGCCAAATGTAAATTTCCAATAAGTGACCAGGCATCAGGATGATCCTGTAAAAAATATGCTCATTTAACACTGATGATTTTTCAACCCAAATAGCCCCAGGCAAGAGAGCCCAGACCTCCCTCAGGATATTTGGGTGAAATTTCAAAAATAGAATATACCTGGAATCGAAACGGATGGCAAAATTTGATAAATCTCATATTTTTGCTCTCTTCAAAGGAAAAGCTGCGAAACAGGCCCAGACTACCTAGTATATCATGGATAGTGTTCGGGAATGAACTGGGACTACTGTAGGGCCTATTTCTGGGCATGTGACACTGGGGGTCTAGACAATATCTTTCTGATGATTATTTATTTATCTCGGTTTATTTATTTATTTTAATATTTTTAAACATATTTGAAAAATATTGGACACATATTCAAAGAAGTACTAATGGCTTACCTGATTAATCTGTAGAGCTTCTTTAAACCAATCAGAAGCCTCGTAAATCTGTCCTCTATCTCTAGCCATACAACCTAACCTTAAATAACCTACAGAACAAAACCAATATCTGCTTATATTATTGTAATTTTTCAGTATTTCAAATATACACACCTTTACCAGGACAAATTGTTTTAAAATAGGGAATATTCCATTTGACAGAACAGGCTTATCTCACTCTGAACTATTGATCTAAGACTGAAATCAATATACTTCAACAATTTCCATGGCTTTAAATCATTTTCATGACTTCGGTCTAATTCTCGTTAACACTGGTTGAATAGCAGTCAGGGAACAATCACATAATTTGTCATTGAAAATGTACAAACAATATCTAATCAATTAAGGGACAAAAAAAAATTGTAGTTGAGGGACAAAATTTGAAATGAAAGTGAACTTACAATCAACATAATTTGGATGATCTCTAAGGATAGTTCTGTACAATTTATCAGCTTTATCAAATTCATTTAAAGACTCGTACAGTCTTGCTAGATTATAGGTAGTAGTTACTGATATAGCACTATAATAGGTTTCATCATGTTGAGCTTCATTACGGGATCTCTCTTGAGAAGCTTCATAATATTTCTAAATTACACATCAATAAGAATGAAAGGAGCAAAGAATTTAATACATTCAATTAAAGGGGATTTTTTTAAATTTCAAATTTTAAAAAACTTCAATGAAATAAAAGTTTAATTTTAGAGAAATGTGTCTCCTACTTATATCGGGTCATTATAAAGTCAAAACAAGGTCAAACTGCTTAATTAGCAATAAGTATGCTACAAGTAGATAAATGGATATTAATAGCATATTTCAGAGGCTTAATTTAATGTTTTTGATAGTGTTGAAACGGTTAATCAGTAAACCGATTCCGGGTAGGATTTCACGGTTACCCGGGCCTGATTTGAGATTATCGGTTAACCGTCAAATGTATAAGAAGTTAAAAGAGGGCATTATTTTGACAGAAATGTCCATGTAATAAACATTTAAAATAAATGTTATCAAGCCTCTTTTTCTATAAACTTACAGTCAATAACTGGGTCTGGATGATCGAGTCTATCTTGTCGGCAGTTATGTTGTCGTGTGCACCGTTACAAATTGGAACAAAAGGGAACTTACAATAAATAATTTGATGAGATTAAGGATAGTTGTACTTTTAAATCAGTTTATCAAATTCGTTTAAAACTGAAAGTCTTAATCTTTTATAGGTAGAGTTACTGATATAGCATATAATTGGTTTCATCTGTTAGCTTCATTCCCCTTTTGATAATTTTCATAATATTTCTAAATAACTGTCAATAAGAATGAAAGGAGCATAGAAGTTGACCCATTAAAGTTAAAGTGACACAGTTTAATTGCAAATTTTTAAAAACCAAATAAAAAAAACGGGTTTAAGTTTGAGTAATTGCCGGGATTAACTGGCAATAAGTATGCCGGAAAAGTTACTTTAAAGTAGCATATTCAGAAGTTTAAAAAACTGTTTTTGATAATGAAAGATTTGCATACTTCCCCTTTAGTGAAGAATAAAATTTTAATGAACAGAAACAAACCCAATCCTCAACATACACACAAATAACTTTGACCATGTGATACCCTCCCAACTGCATCATTAAATGGCTTGGACTTTTGAATCCAATTCAAGATGTGGACACAACCAGAATATATTTTTTACTTCATAAAAGAACCAAGTACACTACATATATCAATATTACCTTAGCCTCCTGAAAGTTTCCCAGTCTAAAGTGAAGAGCAGCAACATTGTTCAATATTTCTGGTGGGACGTCTGCTTGTACCTTCTCTTTCAGTATTCTAGTAGCTGTACCATAAGCTGATAGAGCTCCTTGTACATCAGACTGTTCTAATATCTGAGCCAATTCTATCCAAGCTTCAACATCATCAGGAAATTGTTCTGTTACTTTCTTCAAATGTTGCTGAAATTGGCAATATTTAATTAAAGAAAGCTTGTCAGGTAAGCAGACTTATCAGCTAAATCATTTTGCCTTTGATTTATAGCATCTATATATACCAAAAAACCCAAACAAATTGTAAATATTTCGTACCTTGAATGCTGTCCCAGTCAAAGTCCAATACCAAGATTTTCAAAAATTTTTGGGACGTTGTTGCCTTCTATTGCATACAATTAAAAGCTGAGACCCTTGACCTTTCAGATGCTAATATTGAGCCAATTCAAACTTAAACACATCAGGAATTTTTCTTTATTTGTACAAATTTTTAAAATTTATTGCTATTTAATTTAAAGATTGTCTTTTTTTTAAAAGGAAGGGGCAATTTTACATAAAATTTTGCCTTTAAAATTTAAAGGGGCAATTAACCAAAAAATTCAAAAAATTTTAAATATTCGAACTTGACCGCTGTCTTGTAAATTTCCCAAATTTACCCAAGTTTATCAGATACATTGATCAAAATAAAATTTAGTCCCGGAGCATAAAATCCAAAATTTTAAAATTATTTCCCTTGAAAGTCTTAAAGGGAGTAATAATATATATTTAAAACTGCTAGGTTAAAAAGGTCTCTTTTTGTTAAAGAAGGTTTAAAAAAATTTTGACCAGTTTTAAAATGGGAAATTAACCAAATATCATTTTCCCTTGACCCTTTTCAATTCAAACCCTCACACCAAGTTTATCAGATAAAATGAAAAATATACCCAGAGGGAGCCAAAAAACCTGGCTGTTGTAATACGTCTTAAATTTAAAAGGGAGCAAAATATTAAGAAAACACTAGGGTTGGGCTCAGGGTTTTTAAATTTATGACGTTCTGTCTAAAATTTATGACTCAGGGTTAAAATGTTTTAATTAAGTGTGTTGTACTATTACTTTTTCCTTTGAGTTCTCTTATAAATGAACTAATGATATAAGATAGTGATCCTGTGGCTTTCTCTTACTTCAGTACTACGTTTTCAATTAGAACTGAATACATGTTATTCTATTGTTTACAGGCTTTATTATTCAATCATTGGAAAACAATGATCATATATGAAGCTTTTAAAGTGACTAGTTTAGCATAACCTATGATCAGGTCAGTATAATCTCAACTTAAACTCCAAGATCTAGAGCGAGTTAAGTAAACTAGAAAAAATAAAAACCACTATTTACCTTGGCTGTGTCCTTTTTATCCTGATCAAATGAGTTAGAATATAAAGATCCTAAAATCTTCATTGTTTCATAATTTCCTGGCTGTGCTTTTAATACTCTCTCAAAACATTGGGATGCCTGAAATCAGAAAAGGTTTCAAAGACATTGTCTATTACATATATAATTTTGATGGATTGTTGTCATATTTCAATAGTAAGAAATTTGCTCATATTTGACTTCAATTTTTAGAAATGTATGATTTTAAGACAACAAAATAAAAAAACTCAAGGCTTAAATCCTGATCAATTCTTCAACACATGGGTTTTCAGGTTATTCTCTATTCCTATTTCATCATCATTGTGGATCAAATTATGCAATCAAAATACAGCCAAAACTAACTTACATTATCATTGTCTCCTCTATAGATATACATCTGACCCAAACCAAAAAATGGCAATACAAAATTAGTAGGAGCAAACTGTGTAGATTGGTAATAATACTGGAAAGCTTGATCATAATCATCCTGTAAGATGTCAAACAAATAAAACTCAGTTATCATTGTCATCAAAACATATTTTCTGATATTCAAGCAGTTCTGTCTGCACCCTTGGGGTCAGTCAGTCTACAAATATTGATACTTTGATCTCCTTTAATCAGAGGCATAGAGCAGTCAACACAGTTATAGTTATTGCTCCAGTGCATGTGACAATTTTATTTCTATAATACTTACTTGTACATGAAAAGCTCTTGCTAACTGGTAACAACTTTCAGCTCTCATAGCTTCATTTTCTGTATTATGGAAAGCGTGTAATGCTAAAAACTGTACTTTTTGATAATCCTACAACATAAGACAAATAATAACTTGAAGTCAACTTGACTTTCTATAGTTTGAGCACAAAAATTTTAAACTGGTATCATTTTGAAATATAAGGTCTGTGACCACTATTTTTCTAATCCTTTTATATGTTATCAATTTTTCATTTTCTACAACAAGCCAAATCACTTACCTTCTTATAGAAGAAATGATTAGCTAAATGATTGAGTACCATAGGGTTAGATGAATCTATTGTATAAGCTTTAGATAGAAGTTGTACACCATTCTTGATAGCATCTTGAGCTTTTGAATTCAACTCTAAGATAGCTAGACCTACCAGGGCACCAACACACTGTGGGTCTAATTGCAGGGCTCTCTCAAATGCCATCCTAAAATTTAAAGAGGTATACCTTGATTTGGACAATATACTGTGTGCTCAAAGAAATGCATTTGTGGCAATAATAAAATTTCCCTAACTGTATACTGCATGGAATACTAATTTAGTGTCAACATTTTTATGCAATGATAAATTTTACATCCCAGTCTATTTATGAAACTCATTCATCCACAACTGTGATACCAACTTAAAAATGTAAAGAAAGGTTCATTTGAAAAATAGGTAAATACCCCTGTATTTTTAACCAGCTTCAAGCTTACCTTGCTTTCTCTAGTCTATTCAATTTCACAAAACAGTGTCCCATTCCTAATCTTACTGATGCAGGACAGTTAGGGTTGGTTCTTAAAGCTTTCTTGTAGTAAGCTAAAGAACTTCGAAATTCTTTCTTATTGAAGGCAATACAAGCTTTACCTAATAGAGATGGTATGTTGTTACTTGACTGAAAGAAAAAAAACAAAACTTATAAACATTCATCTTTGAAATGATGAATTTCCCAGTATATCTTCATAATGTACCAGTAAATGCTTCAAGGTTACTTCAACAATTCATTATTTTGAAGCTGGTGAACACCAATAAGAGTGTATAGTTTAAAGGAGCATCTACTCAGCATGAATTAATTTTCACGTAAATGTGGCTAAAAGTAATAATTTCCATACAAACCTGGTTCAAGACAAAATTAAACTGTGCGTCAGCCTGGTCCATTTTATCTCCTTCCAGTAAACAAAAATAAGCTCTGCCAAGCAAATGGTTCTAGAAAAAACATTGCTATCAATTTGAATTATGAGACATAAAACACAGACAATTGTGTAAAGTACACTGTACCTCAAATTGCCTTCATTTGAATAGTAACTTGTTACTCTTCAACCACCCTAATCTCAAAGTCTACCAATGAAGGCACAAGTGACAAATATATTGGGGGAAAAGGAAGATCCCATAAATGGTTCTGTATATGAACCAGTGAAGATTCTAGAAATGACAACAATTCAGTATGTTTAGTAGTTTTGTTCACATGGTTTATCATTCAGCCAGATTTCCATACCACTTGTCCTGATGCTGGATCTGATATCTAAAACATTTTAACCTTCAATGATATTCTTAGTTAAATCACTAAGTTGTTAACACAAATCTGAATGTTTGACTGTACCTGATCGTACATAATGATTTTATCTGCTGTAGTATAAAGTAGTGTAGCTTTAGTAAACAATTCTCTTTTGGTGTCTTTATTTTTCTCTTTGTGAGCCAATTGTACATAGTAGGCAGCCAATGTATCCAAAGACTGCATCTGATCTCTTTCAAAGTTCTGGTAATCAATACCAGAATCAGTTCTAGAAGATTCCAATATCTTAACAAAATCTTCCACAAATCCTTGTTTGTAATATTCCAACTGAAATGAAAGTATAGATATGTTCAGATTAATAGGGTTAGTGATGCTGTAAATCAAAATTCATATTTAAATATATGATGCCCTTTCTTTTAAATATACTATCTCATCTTCTCAATGGGCAAGAAATGGGTAGACGAAACTTGGGACACCAAAATTTGGTTCATGTTGTTATACTTATCTTTTTTTAACAAGCAAATTGATTAAGTCAATGTCACAAAATGTGAAAATTCTCACTGAGATTTTAAAACTTACAGCCAATGTGACCCAGATATGTAGTGGGGCCACCTCCTGGCGTAGAATACTGAGAACTTCATCTCCTTCTGGTAACTGATCAAGATCCAACTCAATAACCTGAAAATAAAATAAGATTGTAATTAAATGAAATGACAGGCGATACAACCTGCATGCATCTAGGCTATCTCTGTTAAGTTATAAAGTGTGAATGTGACAACAATCATACTCAATGCATTAAAAAGAAGACAGGTTTCATAACTGACGGTATCAATTTCTCAAATATTCAACCTTGTAAAAATAGCACTTTCCATACATAGAAAAGAAAAATAGGAACAAGTTGCACACCTCTAGTTCGATTACCGTGTAGATAATAAGTCGTATTCGTGGATATCGCCATGCTTAGACCATTGACTCTCGATCTTGAATAAATAATTTATTAGTCGATCGACTACGAAATAAAATAATTGATGAAAAAGAGTAAAATACCTCATCTGTATCTCTCAGCGGAATCTCAATGGATCCAGCCGCCATGTTGCCGGTTTTAGGGGTAATTTGTTTCATGAAAACTATTATTCTAATTTTGAAAAAACTTTCAGTTTAAAAGTTTCACCATTATATTAGATATGATTTGAAGATTAAGAAAAGATAAATATGGTAACCAAGAATAAAATCTATGCAAAATTAAAGAAATCAGCACAAGAAAAAAAAGTCCCAATAACCGCTCCCTCTTAAAAGATAATTCAACAAAGACATAATTACTACAGACTACAACTAGTTTTTCAAAAGTGAAAAAATGGTTTTACTTGTTCAAATTTGGACCTTAGATTTTGATCAATATAAATTTCCGAATGAATAACCCACAGATAATTAATAAAACAAATTTTCGCGTGATTAACACATATCTTTGTCATTAACCTATTCCTGCCAACTTCACACCCTGCTGCACTAGTGAATAGTAGGACGTAAAACTCCATTCATTTCATTTCATTTGCTGCACTAGTGACTGCATTTTAGAAACATGTTTATTGAAAATCATAATGACACCATAGTGATGGTGTTCATTTAAATAATTTTGGAACTAATATTTTATCTCATATCATTGTAGATTCGGTTGTCAGACAGAACAGAAAATCTAATCCTTTTATTTATCCTTTAAGGTATAACCCACAGGCATTAAATTGTATTTTAAATTCACTTTCAGCAACAGCCAGACGTCTATCTTACTAATTGTTTTAAACCATATAATATGTATAAATTTTTAAAAGAGCGGGGTCTTCATATTGGTCACTTAGATGTTTGCCATGCGGTAAATAAAAAGACTCAAATTTGCCAACTTATTTCAAATTTTGACACTTTTGATTTATCTGAAACTCACCTAAAGTCGTTTGTACCAACTAAATATTTCAGTACTCCAGGTTTTCACTGCCATTTCGAAAAGATAAGTGTAATAATTTAAATTGTAGGAGACGGGAAGATTTAGAATCTCTTGATATAGAAGCAATTTGGATTGAAATAAATCTCACTAAACATAAACCCTTATTAATATGTTGCATTTATAGGCACCCGAATTCTAATAAATGCTGGTTAGACTCATTTGCTAAAATGACTGAAAAGGTTTGGAACGAAAATAAAGAAATTATTGTGTTAGGTGATATTAATATTGATGTGTCAAATGGAAAAAATTCAAATTGGAATAATTTACTGTCTTTATATAGTTTAAAACAAATTATAAAAGTTCCTACTCGAGTAACTAAAACATCTTCCACTATCATTGATCATGTTATCGTTTCGAATGAAGGTAATATAACTGAAGTTAATGTCCCGGTATATGGTTTACCTGATCACTACCCAACTTGTATTACCTGGAATAAAAAAGGCGCATATATTCCAAAATCTAAGCATGTTTATATCTACTACCGGAGTATGAAACATTTTGATGTAGGTTTATTTAATAATGATCTTGCAACAGCCCCTTTTGATAAAAATTATACTAAATCTGACCCCAATATTGCGTTAGAATCTTGGTATAATATTATCCAGCCAATAATTGAAAACCATGCACCGTTAAAGTTAAAACGTGTCAAAAATGAAATAAAGTAACCCTGACTAGACTCTGAAATTTTAAAATTAATGCGCATAAGAGACGGTTTGAAAAAGAAAGGCAAAGATGATGAATAGCGGAAGTGTAGAAATTTGGTCATTAAAATGATCGATAAAGCCAAAAAGCAGTTTAACATAAAACTTGCTTCAGATCAGAAAAACTCAAAACATATCTGGAAAGTTATCAACTCCTTAACTAATAAGGCTAATAATTCAACTAATCTGATTCCTTTAGAACCCGAGGTAGTCAATGATCATTTTTCAAATATTGCATCCAAATTGATTAATCAAAAAGCATGTTCATAGAAATATTGATAAAAGTTTTTAAACAGTTGTCTTCGTTAAATGCAACCAAAAGTGCTGGTTTAGATAAATTAAATCCCCTATTTCTCAAATATGGTGCTTTTACGTTAAGTGTCCTTTGACACATTTTTTCTTCGTTTTTAAATTTTGAAATTTTA
>CM060201.1:8315582-8335477 GCA_030562195.1 Nipponacmea schrenckii
AATCGACGACGATTTAAGTATGCCGTCTGCTATCGAAATTCATCAAAACGTAGACCATATTCATGTCCCTTCCATATACTGGTTGAAATTCGATACGTTATGTAGATTAAAGCTGTATCTTACCTTTAAGATCGGAATTAGTCGTGATGAGTAAAATAACTTGAACGTCAGAAACAAACTGAATATATGTACCTGCCACTTCTTATGATAAAATAGTGATTGCAACATGTTTCAATATTGTATGGTCTTAGATAAAATATGGAGTGGATTATTATACGATTAGATTTGTAGAACCATGTCTACAGTACTAGATGAATAATTTAGCTAAAAATATCCTACATTATATCATATTAACACCTGTCTGTATGTTGTACTAAAACGTTAATAATAACAAGTCGACTTGAACCTTTTCTTAAATGTATGCTAATATACTGTACACAGATTGGAAAGCAGTTTGCTACGAGTTTGGGTGTTACTGCCAAGGTATTCTTCAAATGATCTAAGCGCTAGGGTGTACTAGAAACAAAGTTAGAAGTTCTAGGACATCCTCGGGCAAACATCATTTTAAAACTAGATCCATGATCTGTGAAAACGGGTTAATGAAAATATTTTATGGCCTAATGGTATCACACCACCGATTACATTGTTGATCTGAGGTTTATGGAAAGTGGGAACGATTTCATTCTATCCTATATGATATACGTGGCAAACCACCCAAGAAAGCACCTGCGTGGATGTTATCCAAGGGATGTGGGTACTTCCGGTAAAAAAAATTGATTATCCAATCATGTCTGACCTTCTAACCACAACATGTCAACATTTCATAGTCTGCGTAAAGTTCATGACATTCTTAAATATCTCTAGGAATAACAGGAAGCACGATGTATATAGGTAACAATATTGGTATTAAAATAGTACAACGATGTGTTATACATGTCATGTGATTTCTCAATCTGATTCCTATTTCATTTTCACATCCTTGGTAGCGTAATTTTTTTGTGGTTTCCTGTTGGGTGATAGGAAAAAATCCACCCTATTGACTTTCGATTCTTTCAACGGTTACAGCAGTATTATTTCATTGTAAACGCAAGGGGAATGGGATTTTCAACGGAAAACGTGTATAAGATATATCTTATTCCATTGCAGACAAGTCAGACTGCGTATTTTCTATTGAAAAGCGGTGCCTGACAATAAATCGGTCCAATGCAGTATAACTCACACCACTTCATTCTTAAGGTTTCTTTATACAGTAGAGCTATATTTGGATGGTGTCCAATATATAGTTGATATTTAATAAGTGTTATTATATAAATAAGTCATTAGTAGGATTACATGGTATTATTACATACTAAAAGCAGTATCGTTTGATATCTGGCAGTGGATGTGTTCGATAATGTAAAAAAGAGACTTTACATCCCCATTTGATTTCGATAACATACGGTAACCGTGGAGCTATGTTTGTAAAATAGCTGCGAGAAATAGTCCAATATTTATGGTGTTTAATTGATACTTTTTCCAAATTGGGAAAATAGGCCTTATCCATATTTGATGACAGCACATTAGACATATCCTCTCAAATTTTGTGACTCAGTGGTTTCGTTTTCAATTCTTCCCTTAGACTCATTTTCAATACTTCATACTATTACCTGTACTGAAATAGCCACATTTCTTGTATTACCAAATACAATTAGTGGCGTACAATCCAATCAAATTAACACTCTCACAAACTATCAAGAAGTAGAAATGGCTACAATCAAGGTACTGTATAAGACAAAGTCATGACTGTATAACCCGTTTCTTGGTAAAATAAGGAATTGTTGGATAGCGAAACCTAGGAGGTTGTCTTAATACTTTAAGTTCGGTTTCTCACAATTACTTATTTCTACGTGTCACTCTTTGATTGGTGAAAAAATGTCTTTGGGATAGGACCTTCTGGTAGAATACTTGTCAGATTTCAGAGACTAAAAAATTCAGAAACGACAAGGAACAAAATTCGATTGCTTATAAACCCGCAACGACGAAAACCATGAAAACAACAATCTGGTTTCAATGTTAACATCTAAACGATGTTACGGAACCAACGTACTATGTGTATAAGCACGGTACGTGAGATATAGTCCCCCTTCGAACAGCAACATTGGAATTGTATAAAAATATTTGTAATTAAATATGCAGAATGACATGACAGTTAGTATTAGATTTGGAATTGCATCATAAACTATACAATTTTACGAGGTATAATAGTGTGATATTGGTTACTTTATAGAACAAAAATAGCGATGGCCATCGTAATACAGCCAATTTGTCCAAGAGTTATCGGTAAATGAAGGATTTTTCTTGATTTTATAATTAAAGTTCATCCTTTGGTGATTAGAACACTCACACCAAGTTTAATCAAACTCCAAACAATTTGCGATTGGTCTGATTTTCAATAGGGTTCTCCCTTGGGATAATACGAACACTCACACCATTGTGTGTCCACAATAAATAAAGTATGTTTCCAAGAACAAGGGCAATAACTCAAACTAATTGAAAATAATTTGTATGATTATTTTTAATCCAGTTCATCCTTGGGTGATTACATTTTGACCATACAATTTTCGATTGGTCTAATTTTCAAAAGGATTCGTCCATGGGTAATAACAAACAATCACACAAAAATAGGTACATAAAAAATGTTGTATTTCTCTTTAGATGATTATTGATATATCAGAAGAAAATTAATTCTTATATTTTCAGCTATTTCAGTTGAAGAAATGATTCTATCACAGATAATATTTCAGAGACATCCATAACCAACGTATACATAATTATCCTAACCTTTAACTTGCACCTTGTTTTATCATAGATCTTTACTTTGTGACCTAGTACCAGTGCTTTTATGAGACTATATGTTCTCATCACAATCTAACACAAAGTTTCGTCAAAATCCATCAAGAAACCAGATCTCTATCATGTCCACAACGAATTCAAGAACAAGGGAAATAACTCATAGAAAATTATTTTTTCGATTGGTCTGGGTTCATCCTTGGATGATTATAAAGATTTACATCAGGTTTTGTCAAAATCTATCAAGAAACCAGCTCTCTATCGTGTTCACAACAATTATCGACGGACAGACAGACGGGAAGGCAGACAGTGGTGACGGCTATACGCCCACATTAATGTGTAGGCGTATAAAAAGACCATTGCCTTTTCTGTGCTGAAGTTAAGTTTGAAGATAATTTGAGGGGCGTCTTTACTTAATTAAAGCTAAGATTACCCACTTGGCCTTTCGATTCAATAGATCTTTTGTCAATGAAGAATTCAGCAAGTCTTTGAAGTTCGAAACATCTTTAAGATATGAAAGGTATTTTGTTGGCACGAAGTGTCTGTGTAACCACCTTATTAAATTTACCACACGGTCTCGATGGTCAGGCTAAGTTTGGTCTTTCATGTATTCTATTATCTTCAAACAGTGCTTAAAGCAAGATACCGATGGCATGGCATTTTAAAAATTGGTAATGAATGTCCTTTCAATTATCTCATTGATAATCAATGTCCTGTCGGCAAAAGTGCTAACCAGCGTTTTTACTAGTGTTAAACCATAAAAATATACGCCCACATTTATAATGGCAGCGAATTTGTCCGGAAAGTTAACAAAGAGTTATTGGTATATGAAAGGTTTTTGTGATCTTCATTTGAAGTTCATATTTGAGATTTTGGGTGATTAGGAACACTCATGCCAAGTTTCATCAAAATCCATACAATTTTCGATGGGTCTGATATTTAATAGGGTTCACCCTTGGTTTATAACAGCCATTCTCATCAAGTTTCATCAAAATCCATAAACCAGCTCTCTATTGTGACAACAATAAATGAAACACGATTTCAAGAACAAGGGCAATAAATCATAGTTAAATAATTTTCGATTGGGTTGAATTTAAATATGGTTCATCCATGATTGATTAAAACACTCACACCAAGTTTCACCAAAATCCATTAAGAAACCATCTGTCTTTCATGTCCAGAAAGAATTCAGGAACCAGGAAGACGCGTTTTCAAGAACAGGGGCAATATCTCATAGGGTTCAATAGGGTTCATCCATGGGTTATAACAAACAATCACATCGAGTTTCATCAAAATCCATCAGCTCTTTCGTGTTCACAAAGAATTCAAAAACAAGGGCAATAACTCATTCAAATTATTTTTTGATTGGTCTGATTTTTAATAGGGTTCATCCTTGGGTGATTACAAAGACTCACACCGAGTTTCGTCAAAGTCAATGTCCCATCTCAACAAAGTGAGAATGCCCTGGTGTTCGAATTCTTCACTAATGTTTTGACATGACCAATAATAACTGGATTAAATCAAAAGTTTCAAAATTAAAAAAAAAATGATTATCAAAACTGCTGTGTTGTTGTTTCATATATTATGTCGAATCCTATAATAGGATACCTCCATAGTGTTGTTGTGATAATGTTCTATTAGATTCCTGGTTATGTTATCAAAACAAGCTATAAAAGTCTATGAAGCGACTAATTCAAATGGTGTAAAGTCATAGTAAAGGTTTTATAGGTCAGCAAATCAATGTGTTTTATTTTCTTGACAAAATCTGAGCGTAGTTTATTACCTTAATTAAAGCACCAAGTTCATTAACAGTGATTTACAGCCTATACGTTTTTGTCCCAAAACGTGTAACAAAAAAAAAAACATTTCTACAAAAATTAAATTAACTTGTGTACAATTATGTTTTGAATCTCATTTTACGCCGAGTCTCTGAAGCCGCCTCTGCAAGCAAGACAAACAATATAGGATATCAATTTAGTCGTCTTTTTTTACGAATTGGTTAACGGCAATTCTTTCTTGGAGCCAGAGAGAAAACGAATCCTGATAGAACTTGTTCTTTCCTACAAACTACAAGCCTGGGATAGCAATTAAACATACATTTTTGTTCTAAGAATTGAAACACACATATTATGATGATCATATTATGACTCAAATAATGGTAATTGAGACATAGTGTATGTTAAGTTGTTAAGCATCACACACCGGGTTTATTTCTGTGGCAAATCATAATGTCATGCTGCTCAAGCAATCGATTTTGTCAAGATTTTATCTATTAGAATGATGTCTCTCCATTAGATGAAAAAAGATTTGATAGAATTCACGCAATAAGCAAAAAATAACATACCTTTTTAAGTATTAGGTCTATGACGTTTAATTTCGATATGAAGTCCAGCAATTGAAAATCAATGTTCACGAACAGAATACATCCAAGTTTAACTTATGGCATCAATATAATAAGTCTAAATCTAACGACTGTATATTCACCTGTGAATTCCATCGATTCTAGGAGAATGAGATAAAATTGTTCATGAGATAATATAACGTGGGTAGAAATTATAGCTCTAGTTCTAATGGAACTACCTAAAATAACTATCTTAGACATGCAATAAGAATGTTAGATACCGGAATTCTTTAAAGAAAGCCAACTGAAAGGCATATAAAAAAGAAAATAAATAGACTTGCTATTTTTTAATTATTATTATTATTGCTCTCCTATTTTTACAGAAATTGGATTGTTTTGGGCTATCGTGATAATGTAAATTGTTTGAAAAGGTTGTAATTTAAGCATGATTATACATACAACTACATGCACTGTTATAGAATCATTACGAAGTGTTAAAAATATGAGATTTTATCATTCAGAATAGTAAATAGCGAATAATTACCATCTAAAGAGATAATTTCTATAATATTCGACTTGACATCTACGTGTCCAATTTGCCAAATGACTAATGTGACGTGAGGCGATGTGACTACATTGTAATGCACATGCGCTATAAATGTAAATAATGGAGTTTCCGGTTTCTGTCGGCGGTAGAGAAGCGAAAATCAAAAATTAAATATAAACAAACATTACATTTGTCTTTTTTAGGAACATGGTTCGAAGTTAAGATTAGTCATAGTATATTCAAGGAATGGTATGTTAAATATTTCTCAATGTTCAAGAGCTAATACGTTCGGATGATTTTGGGAAAAAATAAGAAGGGGGAAGGGGAATCCCTTTTTAGTTATTTTCAGAGTGCTAGGGCCTTTAGCCTTGTAACTATTAGTCAGTTAATATAAGATGTTCTGCTCGGTCATAATTAGTCCCATTATTGATTGGGTACTCGGTGGACTTAGTTAGAGACATGTCATCCTGGAGACAGTGGTTTAGAATTCTCATACATCTATTTTTTATAGAAAATAAACTTGAATAAATTCATCATTCTAGATTAAGTGAATAAAATAAAAATAAGATAAAATTAATTTGTCACACATTTCTTTTATTGATGTTTTCAAGTAGGGCTTGAAATCTGTATAGAAAAAGCCACAAGCATCGTATTCACTCACTGCCAGGTGTTTCATGTTGTAACTGTTCAGCCAACAATTATTAGTCCTATCCTATTGAAATTATTGATGTTGATTTACCACATTATTGTTGCATTTATTTCCAGATTCGCATTGCAGCATTGAATGAAAGTTCTTCTGATGGAAGTGATTCTAGCTCATCAGAAGCTCTTACTAAAGAGGCAAAGGTATGTATGTCACTTAGCTGATTTATTTACAGCATTTATAACCATTGTACCATTACCTGTTTATTGTGTTGTAACATTAAGATTGAAATATATATTAACTTAACAAGTTTTCCTCTGCATTAAGAACAAGATTTCAATGAAATGAAATTAATGGAGTATTACCTCGAACTCTTCTGCACTTTATGGGCTAATGCAGTGTGCAACAAGGGAACATTTTCCAGTCAGAATTTGCCTTCTCTTTTTCTGATTTTTGTATCTGTAGTGAGCACAGACTGTAGCACACGGACCTTGGTTTATTGTTGTATCTGAACGACTAGGCGCTTTCTCCATGTCAGTCCTTATGACCTTCATCAATGATCAGGAGAAACCGGTCCTAAAAAATCTGAAAATTCATCTCGACCTTTGCTGAGATTGAACCCTAGACCTCAAATTCACTGAAATATTAATGTGAATGGTTAAGAAACAACGTGTGATTTGACCTTAATCTTATGTTATATGGTTATTTTATCCCTCATCTGTTTTACTCTAAGTTCTGAAATTTTAGATGTTTCATTACTTTACAGGAAGCTGAAGTATTTGGATGGTATAATAAAGCATTGGTTTTACAGAGACAAGGAAATATTCTTGATGCTGAATCAACATTTCTTCAGATAATAGATCATCCTTTTCTTGATGAGGTAAAGAAATTACTTTCAATCATCAAAATGTTTTTGATTGAATTCTTACCTTCTTATAAGCTGTATTTCTTTCATATGACCAAATATGTTTTAAGCCAAATGAAGGCTTTTGTGCAGTAAACAACCTTTTTTATGCATATTTGTAACTTATATATTTATTTCAAACTTGTTTTGAGGATTATATGGTAGCCTATCTGTACGTTATTTTGTTGTTGATTTTTTATTTCAGGCTAAAGATTTAATAGAAAATGAAGTTGAAGGAGCAATACATCCAGGTCTTGCCCTTTTGTACTCAGTTCATAAAAATCTGGCAGGAATTGCTTTAAGTAGACAAGATGATAAAACAGCTTTACAACATTATTTAGAGGTAACTATGTAAAAAAAAACATCCTCTCCTATACCGTTTTTTTAAGTTACATGCATAAATCTGGTCATATTTAGCTGTCACCCCGGTCTGTCTGTCTGTCTATCAATCCACAAATGTTGTGGACACTTAAGAGGGCTGGTTTCTTGATGCATTTTGATGAAATTTGGTGTCAGCGTTTGTTCTAACTTCAGAATGAACCCTAATGAAAATCAGACCAATCAAAAAATATTTAATATGAGTTATTTCCCTTGTTCTTGGAAATGCCTTCGTTCTTGAATTCTTTGTGGACAAGATATAGAGCTGGTTTCTTGATTGATTTTGACGAAACTTGGTCTGAATGTATAACTGATTAGTCGTATTATATGATAAAGCTTACCACTATTTTAGGCTGTAAAGATAGATGAAAGTGAAGTAACTGTATGGTTTAAGATGGGTAAAATAGCTGTAAATGAACATAATTACTCGTTAGCTAAATTAGCTTTTGAACAGGTAAGTTGATGTAAGTATTTATTTATGGTTTTGTGATGGTGATGAAATACCCAGTATAAATTAAGGCAAGTCTCATGTCTGCATTAAAGTAGTTATCATAAATTTCAATAATGCATTCTTTTTTCAAAATTAACTGGACACTTGTTACATAATACAATTGTATATAAGCTTGGTCAATTAAATTCACTGAATGGAAGCATGGAATCGACATTTTCAAGAGTTCAAATCATGTTTTATTGACTAGATCTTACATCTGGTGCTGACATTTATTGGACATTTAACCCTTTTCAGCAAACCTAACAAGGCCAGTGCTTTTATGAGACTATGTTCTCATCACCATCTAACACTAAGTTACAGTTCTATCTACTAACTTTTAGAAAGCTTTAATTATTACTACATTGAAATAAAAAAATCATTATTCTCAGTAATGGTCAATGTATGATCATTTTACAGTATTTGTTACTTGGCCAAGCGTATTTTTGTTGGTCAATAAAATGTTCACCCTGATTGAAATATTGAAATACGCATAACATGAAATTCCCTTAATAATATAATATCACATGTAGGTAAATATTTTATTTCTCAATATTTCAGGGATTGGTATGTAATCCTAACCATTGGCCATGTCTAGACAGAATTATAACTATAGCTTACGCTTATAATAACATGTGGAGTAAGTGTCAATATTTTTAAGATGAAAAGTTATTTTCAAAATCAAGTGCATTTGTAGAAAAGAAAGAAATTTAGACATCAAATTATTTAGATATTTCTTCCATCGCAGTTTTTTTTTCAAATATTTACATTTTTATACGCCCACATGGAAATGTGGACGTATATTGCCGTAGCCCCTGTCCGTCGGTCCGTCCACATTTGTTGTATCCACGATAGAGGCTACAGTTTTTATCCGATCTTAATGAAACTTGGTGTACATGTATATATTGATAATATCTCGGTCAAGTTCAAAAATGGAAATTATCGCATGAACGGTTTTTGAGTTATTGCACTTGACTTAGTAAAAACGCGTCAAATTTGGTTTGTATCCACAATAGAGGCTACAATTTTTATCCGATCTTAATGAAAATTGGTATATTGATGATGTCTCGGTCAAGTTCGATAATAGAAATAGTCGCATGTGCGGTTTTTGAGTTATTGCCCTTGACTTAGAAAAAACGCATCAAATTTGGGTTGTATCTACAATAGAGGCTACAGTTTTTATCCGATCTTAATGAAACTTGGTATACATGTATATATTGATAATATCTCGGTCAAGTTCGAAAATAGAAATAATCGCATGAGCGGTTTTTTAGTTATTGCCCTTGACTTAGTAAAAACGTGTCAAATTTGGGTTGTATCCACAATAGAGGCTACAGTTTTTATCCGATTTTAATGAAACTTGGTATACATGTATATATTGATGATATCTCGGTCAAGTTCGAAAATAGAAATAATCGCATGAGCGTTTTTTTAGTTATTGCCCTTGACTTAGTAAAAACGTGTCAAATTTGGGTTGTATCCACAATAGAGGCTACAGTTTTTATCCTTGAAATTTGGTATACATGTATATATTATGGATATCTCGATCAAGTTCGAAAATGGAAATTATCGCATGAACGGTTTTTGAGTTATTGCCCTTGATTTAGTAAAAATGCATCAAATTCGGGTTGTATTCACAATAGAAGCTACAGTTTTTATCCAATCTTGATGAAACTTGGTATACATGTATATATTGATGATATCTCGGTCAAGTTCGAAAATGGAAATTATCGCATGAAAGGTTTTTGAGTTATTGCCCTTGACTTAGTAAAATTCTATTGTGGTTGTGATTTTCAAAGCATTTTGATGGAACTTGGTGTAAGCATCAGAATTGACATTAGTCAAGATTGAATTTCTGACTTTTTTTAACAAATGGTTTTTGGGTTATTGCCCTTGACTTAGTAAAATTGCGTCAAAAATATTTGTGCTTGCAAAATAAGCTACAATTTTTTAATACATTTGATGAAACTTGGTATGAGTATTGAAATAGATAAGATGGTGGTCAAGTTCTAATTTGACAATTTTTCATGAACAGTTTTTTAGTTTTTGCCCTTAACTTCAATATTAATTCAGTGAGTGTATTTGAGTTATTGCTCTATTTATTTTTCAAATTCAATGCTGCCAGTGGGCGTATGTTACCTTGCCTGGCAAGCTATCTTTATAATGTAGTTTAAAGATTCATCAAACTAAAATTAAATCTTTTTTATACCCCCATATATACATTAATGTTGTCGTATAAAGCCTTCCCCCTTGTCTGTCAATCCCTCCACAATTGTGTATGGATTTGATGAAATTTGGTGTGAGTGTTCCTAATCACCCATGGATGAACTGAAAAAAAAATCAAGAAAAATCTTTCATTTACCGATAGCTCTTGTCAACTTCCCGGACAAATTGGCTGCCATTATAGATGTGGGCGTATTATGATGGCCATCGCTATTTTTATATTTGGAAATGTGAAAAAAAAGGCCTGACATTTAAGAATTTGCATGATTCTCTTTGTATTTTTCAGATTGTTTAGAATATATAGCTAAAAGTTTAGAGTTAGATTCCAGTTATGGCAAGGGATTAGCTTTCAGAGATCAGATATTTAAAGAACAGCCAGAGTTAAAGTCTATGTCTATGAGACTTTTTGCTTTATGGTAAATATCAGTTGTTCATTAGAAAATCCATAAATATTTTACCTCCTTGAGGATTTTTATCAGAGCCATTGAATTTATTCAGCTGCATTATAATATGATAATTTCAAAAAGAAAAAGCAGGCAACAATTACCAATCTCAGAAGACTTTTTGATGGGATCACAAATACCACTATAGTACAGCCATTCATTTGATGTATACTGAACTGTCACCCAGCTATCCGTCCGTCTACAACTGGCTTGTGAACGCAATGGAGACTACAATTTTCATCTGATTTGAATGGAATTTGAAGTGATCAATTATTTTGATGAGATCTTGAACAAGTTCGATATTGACAATTTTTCAAAGAATTTGTTTTTGAGTGATTGCCCTTGACTTAGTTGCATCCAAATTAGCTTGTGAGCTTGATAGAGACTAGTTTTCATCTGATTTGAATTTAGTGTGATCATGTATATTAATAAGATCTTAGACAATAACCTGTGTTTAAACAGTAGATATATCTTAAAGTTTTCGTATTTTGCTAGCCAACCACTTGTTTATTTTGAAATAACTAAGAAATGAATATGCTGAATGTGCAGAAATTCATCTTGACAAAGTTACTTCACTATGATGTCATGGAAATAAGATTTGAAGTAAAAACCTATTGATTTGATTATTTTTCTGTTGATTATGCTGCCTGTATGAGCAAGTGAAGCGTTGAGTCAATAAATGATAGAAATATTGTTATATGCACATTTCCATATATCTTATAGATAACATAGTTCATATTGTTTTGAAGCTATCCAGAACTGGAGTTTGTTTTATTTTTGTAGTGATCCTGTTGTGGAAAGAAACAAATGTGACAAGAAAGAAGCTGAAGAGGTAGTCATGTCATTGTTTTTAGAAATTGGTTTTGGAAAAATTTAAAGTAGTATTTTATAAGATATATGTTCCCTATATACTGGTATCTGTGATGTCAAATGCAGTGATAAAAAATTGACCTAATGTAGAAGCAAGGTTGACCTTTTGTAGAGATCTCAAGGTTCAAATACACTTAGTTTATATTCAGTATTTGTCCTGTATATTGATCAAGCTAATTTATGAGTATCATTTGTTAGTATTTTGTATATTATGATATATTTACAGTATATCCAGGAAGCTAATAGTATTAGAGATAAAAGGAGGGAATTAGCTAAACCTCAGCCTCCTCCAGTTATTAAGCTACCTCAAAAAATAGATAAATATACGTAAGTTGTTCTTACATTCAATTACATTTAAGACACATTACAATTTAATTAAATTTCTTTGTAATTTGATTGCAGTGCCAGTTTCATTAGGTCAATGATGATCATGAAAAATTTCATTTGATTTTTGCTTCTTTCTTTCTTGAACTTTAGATGGAAGAGAGTAGGGGAATGTTTGGTATCATTGGTTAATTATGCATTGGAACCAAATCGTTCTGTTGTAAGTATTGTTTCATTGGGTATAAGATGAATTTATATCTTAAGATGTATATACTCAATTCTCATTTGAAGGTATTTTATATGCCCACACATTTATCTGTAATAAATGATAAAAACTGGACGTTAAATACCATCCTTAAATACTCTACGTTTTGTCTAAACAGTTTTGAATTAAGCAGGGGAAGAATGGTGGAAGGCAGTTAACTGGTGTGAGATTTTGGAATCACCCAAGGATGAACCCTATTGAAAATCAGCCCAATTGATAAATATTTAGTTATTGCCCTTGTTCTTGAATTACTTGTGGATATGACCGAGAGCTGGTTTCGTGATGGATTTTGATGAAACTTGGTGTGAGTGTTGGTTATTACCCAAGGATGAACCTTATTGAAAATCAGACAAAACCAAAAATATTTAAAGTGCACAGTTCTTGACAAGTATTTTATTTACTTATAGATTTTGTCGAGCTCCCAGATGATGGCTGCCATGACAAATGTGGACGTATCACAATGACCATTGCTATTTTTTTTTAATTTTAGAGCTTGTGTCTTCCCATTGATATGAGTGAATATGAAAATGTACTAGAACAGCCAATGGAAACAGATGATCTTAAGAAGGAGATTTCTGACAAAGAGGACACAAAGATAGAGTCTAATATTGTGAAACAGGAAACAGAAGAAAATATCAGTTCTGTGATTTCCAAAGCAGACATTGAAAATAAATCTCTTGAAATTAAAGAACAGAAAGATATTGAAAAGCCTACTCCAAAAGAAACTACTGTGAAAGAGACAAAACCAGATCTTGATACTAGTTTTACTGAATCCAGTCAAGACTCTGATGCAGAAATGACAGAGTTAACAGAACAGAGCAGCAGTGAAAGTGTGGTGATTTTAGATCTAGAACCAGATGTAGACAGCCAGAAGTCAGTAGACACAGTAAGTGATGCTCCAGCATCAGAAGTCAAGACGTGTTCTTCAGATAGTCAGGTTTCATCTTCCATAAATGTTATTGACACTAGTCTTCCATCATCACAATTAACAGAGGCTGGGGCCAGGACTCACGTATCAACTGGGGCAGAAGATATTCAGTCTGCTCGGAAAGTGGAAACAGATGATCCAATTTCATCTCAAGTAAAGGTCTCCAGCAGTCAATCTACATCTGTAGAAGAGAGCAAAGTATCTTCACAAATGGACAGCCAATCTGCTTCTCAATTATCAGATGTGGATATGACAGCTTCCAATATTCTTGCTCAGGTAGCAGCAAAAATAGCGACTGATTCATTGGCACCCGCAGATTCACAACAGTCATCCCAGATGTCAATCACACAAGAGTCATCTAATACTCAAACAACAATTCAAGGCAATACAGACTCAGAATGTGTTGTTGTGGAGGTGTCTGCTGAGAATCCGTCAATTTTTCCCAAGGCACCACAAAAGATAGATGCCGAAGTTTCCTCATATGCAAATAAAGGCTTCTCCCAGCAAAAACCAAAGTCTAGTAGTATTTTAGCTAGTATGATTGTTGGTGATTTCTTACCTGCAGAAGATGTTGTTCAGGATTTTGATTATGGAAGTAAGAATCTGAAAATTTTTTTTTATCTGCTCCTCTAGATGTTTTGTTTCATGTATAAGCTGCAACTTAGCTGTGTTTATGGTTTATTGTTTATGATTCATCCACAAACTCTGCTTATTGTTTGATTTGATTTTATTTGATAACATTCTTGATATCAAATTGTGATCATACTTAATGCCATATTCCTGGATTACATTGTTTTTCTCATATTTCAGGTTTGTTTAAAGATCATAATGAATCTAAACCTGGTACTCCAACATCTAGAAGTGACCTGAATAAAAAACGTAAAAGGTTACATCTAGATGATAGATATGGCAATAAAAGGCGATCTGCTAGAGTGAGTTTGGTCCATTTATCTTATGTGTAATATTGGTATTGCAATATATTCAAACAAATTTGGCCTTTTCTTTAAGCTTTGACAATATTTTGAAATCCTGGAATGATGCAAAAAGAAATTATAGTTGTTCATGAAACTGAACAGTGAATTCTGTTTTATTTCTACAGGTAAAGCATACTAAAGATCAAAAACAAGAAGAAAGCGTCAATTTTCAGGAACTCTTACAGAAATTTTTGCCATCAAGTTTAATGTAAGTAACAATATATCAAAAGCATTATGTCACATACTTCACTATATAAGTTTTCAGGTATAAATTTCTTTTAAAGATGTTTATTTATTGACATTGTCTTAAAAGTATTGATATATTTAGCAAAGTATAAAAAATATAAAGATAATAAATATGCTTTTAAGCAAAATTAACTGTTGACAAACATTTGCTTAAATTCTTCTTAACTTGTAGCTTATTGTTCAACCTAAACCAAATTTCATAGGAAAATTGTTCTGCAAGGGCACAGGGCGTGGCACTTTTCATTATTACCATTTTTTTGCTGTTGCATATCCAGAGACACATCAAAACTGACACATTTAGCAGGCCAATAAGACATCAGATATATTGAAATTATATAATAAAATATGTAGATTGCGTTATCTGGGGACTCAATCCTATATCATAAATCCCAGCATTATATCTCTTTAGTTGCCTTGCATCACTTTTGGAAACTAATATATAGAAGAACAAATAATCTTTATTTGAATTGATTTTTTTTTCAAGTCAAAATGATGAAGATGATGATGAAGAAATGAGAAGTGATGAAACTGAATCAGAACAAGAAACAAATAAAAAAGGTTACTTTTTATACGCCCACATGGAAATGTGGACGTATATTGCTGTCGCCCCCGTCCGTCCGTCCGTCCATCCGTCCGTCCGTCCGTCCGTCCGTCCGTCCGTCCGTCGACATTTGTTGTATCCACGATAGAGGCTACAGTTTTTATCCGATCTTAATGAAACTTGGTATACATGTATATATTGATGATATCTCGGTCAAGTTCGAAAATGGATATTATCGCATGAACGGTTTTTGAGTTATTGCCCTTGACTTAGTAAAAACGTGTTAAATTTGGGTTGTATCCACAATAGAGGCTACAATTTTTATCGGATATTAATGAAACTTGGTATACATGTATATATTGATGATATCTCGGTCAAGTTCGAAAATGGATATTATCGCATGAACGGTTTTTGAGTTATTGCCCTTGACTTAGTAAAAACGTGTTAAATTTGGGTTGTATCCACAATAGAGGGTACAGTTTTCATCTGATCTTAATGAAACTTGGTATTCATGTATATATTGATGATATCTCGGTCAAGTTCGAAAATAGAAATAATCGCATGAGCGTTTTTTGAGTTATTGCCCTTGACTTAGTAAAATTGCGTCAAAATTCTATTGTGGTTGCAATAAGAAGCTTTAATTTTCAAAGGATTTTGATGGAACTTGTAAGCATCAGAATTGATAAGACGTTAGTCAAGTTTGAATTTCTTATTTTTTTTAACAAATGGTTTTTGGGTTATTGCCCTTGACTTAGTAAAATTGCTTCAAAAATATTTGTGGGTGCAAAATAAGCTACAATTTTTTAATAGATTTGATGAAACTTGGTATGATTATTGAAATAGATAAGATGGTGGTCAAGTTCTAAATTAACAATTTTCCATGAACAGTTTTTGAGTTTTTGCCCTTAACTTCAATATTAATTCAGTGAATGTTTTTTGAGTTATTTCTCTATTTATTTTTTAAATTCAATGCTGCCAGTGGGCGTATGTTACCTTGCCTGGCAAGCTATCTTTTTCAATAAAATATGCACATCTAATTTAAAACAATATTATTTTTTATACTTAAGTTAATGCATCAACAGCATATTCAATAAAAAAAACTTTTAGTTATTATTAACATGTTTTGAGTAACCTCATATTCAATTAAGCATTTATAATTACTTCATATACAATAAAGCATTAACAATTACTTTAATACAGTTAGGCATATATATTTACTTCATTTACAGTTAGGCATCTATAATTACTTCATGTACATTTTGGTATTTATGAATAGTTCATATACAGTTGGGCATTTATAATCACTTCATATACAGTTAGGCATTTATAATGACTTTAATACAGTTAGGCATTTATAATTACTTTAATACAGTTAGGCATTTATATTTACTTCATATACAGTTAGGCATTTATAATTACTTCATATACAGTTAGGCATTTATAATTACTTTAATACAGTTAGGCATTTATAGTACTTGTGTATTTTAAGTATTTCAGATGAATTGTATATTGAGATATTATGTATTTTCGATTTTTTTTTTTTTTTCTTTCTTTCTTTTTTTTTTTTTTTTTTTTTTTTCTTTTTTTTTTTTCCAATGTATTGCCCCATGGGCTGAATGTGAGACAGGACCATGTCCTTGTGTATTGGGCCTAATTCTGACCCATGTAAAGAGTTTATTGTGGGACTTTGCTTTCAGCAAAGTCCCAGTTTGTTTTCGGTTTGTCAATTCTTTTTTTTTTTTTTTTTTTTTTTTTTTCGAAATTTACACAGGGCACACAGCCTAGGCTGCAATAGTTGCAGTTATTTCACAACATCTCCAGACCTTCTGTAGTGTCGACGTTTCTAATGAATATAAATTGGAACATTTTTGCAAAACCAGAAGTGCTGCATTGCAACATACCTAAAAAGTCGGTCAGTGGCTCTAGAAGTCGCAATTTTCAATCGATTTTCTTCGGGTTTGCATTTTTGAAAACTTGAAACAATTTCCAACAAGATAGCAGTTACAAAATTTCGAAATTCAAAAATTCATAGCACACATTTTTTTGCCGTATTTTGCACATTTTTGCAACTTTGCTATTTTAAGACGGATTGATCTGAAAATTTGGGTGCCTTCAAGTGTCATGAATATAAATACATTCGCAGAGTCAAATTCTTTGCTTCATTTCCGGTATAAGCGTAAAAAGGGTTTAAACTTCCGGTTGACCTACTTGTGCTGTAATTGATGTATCGCAACAAAATTAATGTCGATCGTAATTAAATTAGAATACAAAAAAACGAAGAAGAAAAAATCCGAACCGAAAGTGAAACTTTGGCCGCCATCTTGAAATGTCACTTTTTTGTAAAACTCAAAATGGGGCCTCTACGATAAGAGTGACTTGTGTGTTATTTGTATTTTTAGAAAGTATAAACGATTGCGAAAAAAAGTATGGGAGCCGAATTTTGAATTTCGCTTTTGCATTTTTGCAACATCCGGTTGAATTTTTTCGGAGTTTGGGGGCTTATTTCTCGTGACCTTGACCTTTGATGACCGTGACCTTTAATAGGTCAAAGGTCATTGACCTTGGCTATTAGTTGATACTTTGACCTTTGACCTCCGACATCTTCTTCCGGTTTTATAGCTGCCCAAAAACAGCAAAATTCGCAACTTTAGACTGCTCTAGAGCGTGACCTAATTAATTTAGAGTGTTATTTTTTTCAGATTCTTAAAGTGCTTTTTGTCCTCTTTCCAAGGATATATAACAAAAGTTTGTAAAATGAAAATTGAAGTTTTTCATTTTTGCAAAGATAAGTACATTTTGCCGTTTTTGCGTTTTTTTGAAATGTATGTGTGTATATCTCGTGATCTATTAGATGTACAAGCTTCAAATTTGTACCGTGAATATACATTTTGAATATGATTAGATTCCTGTCCAAAAAAACGAGATGGGCGTTGCACATCCGGGTGAATTTCAAATTTACCATTTATATCGGTCAGCGAATTACGGCTGCAGGAAATAACGTTTTTCAAAAAAGTACCTTGCATACATATACCTAATTACTTTGGCTAGTTTATCTGCCTGTTTGTTGCAATTTTGCGACATTTGCAAAAAAATCATTTTTTGTTTGTTTAGGGGCTTATTTCGAGTGACCTTGACCTTTGGTGCCCGAAAACAGAAAAACTCGCAACTTTGGACTGCTCTAGAGCGTGACCTAATTAATTTAGAGGGTTATTTTTTTCAGATTCTTAAGGCGCCTTTTGTCCTCTTTCCAGCGATGTACAACAAAAGTTTTCAAAATTAAAATTTAATTTTTGCACTTTTAAAATTAAAGTACATTTTGCTTTTTTAAAATGTATGTGTGTATATCTCGCGATCTAATAGATGCACAAGCTTCAAATTTGTACCGTGAGTATACATTTTGAATGTGATTAGATTCAAGTAAAAAAAAAATGAGATGGGCGTGGCACATCCGGGTAAATTTGCAATTTATCATTTATATGGGTTAGCCAATTACGTTTGCAGGAAATGGCGTTTTTCAAAAAAATATTTTGCACTCAGATACCTCGTTACTTTGGCCAGTTTATCCTACAAAATCAGATGTTAAGGCCTGTTTGTTGCAATTTTGCGACGATAGCAAAGTCCCACTCTGTGCCACGTGTGGCTCTAGTTATTATTATTATTATTACTTCATATGCAGTTAGGCATTTATAGTTACTTCATATACAGTAAGGCATTTATGATGAGTTCAATTACAATTAGGCATTTATAATTACTTAAACATAATTAAACAAAAACAGTTAAAAAGTTTGTTCTAATGTATTGAAGTGAAATATATTTTTAGATGCTATAGTAAAGATTGAAGAGGTAGAATATTTAAAAACAACAGAAGATAAAGATGTTAGAGAATTTATTAAATCTTGTATTAAGAATGGTGGTATTGTACATCTCTGTATCAAATATCTGATAACTCTAGCACATCAAGATTATAAAAAATGGTAACTGGAAATATTTAGAGATTATATTATTATTGGACAAAGGATTAAATGAGTTGAGATGGACCAAAAGTGGTTTTTAAGGAATGAAAATTCTTGGAGCTCAAAATGGGTTTCAGTCAATACGTAAATTAAAATTGCCAAATTCCAAAATTTAAAATAATTTTATGAAAATATTTTTTTCAATGTGTTTGTAGGCCAGAAGAAGTACATAAATCATTCCTAGATGTTTTTAAAACACTTAGACCTATCACATCTTTCCCGGATCTGTTTAGGTAGGTTTTATTTTTATAAAATACTATCATAATAATCAGATATTACACTGCTAATATGCTTTGACTGTCAATATATTGGCTAAGTAATGTCAAACAAATTGAGGTCATGAAATCGTTATTCATTTATTATTCCCTGTCTTAAAGCTATTTTGGGCTCAAATCTACATACATGTACATATTTCAGTGAAAGTATACCGATAGACATGAAGTATGATTTTTCTAAAGTAAGTATGATTGGAAGTATTCTTGAAGACTTTTAGTTTAACTCTTGCCTCTGTAACTAACAGTTCCTTAGCAGGATAGATCATGATAGTATTTTTCACTCAGTAACAATTTAGAATTAAGAGTCAATCTCAAAAGCATTATTGGTGTTTAAAGGTATATTGCAATTAAAGAATAAATGGAATTTCATTTCCTACTCTTCTGCACCTTATGGTCTAACGAAGACGAGCCAAATTGTGAAAAACTGAATAAATGACAAAGTTTTATTTAAGCTTTTTTTTCATTGTTTTGCTTTGAAACATATTCATATGCTATGTAATAACATATCAAACAACTGTATGTTATTAAACTGCTAAGTTTTATTCATTAAACCATCAAAGGACTGGAATAGCATGACTGTGTTGTATTGTAGATTGGTCTAGTGGGATGTGAGTTACTCTTAGATGAATATGTTAGAATTAATGGCTCTTTGGAAAAGGATTTT